>WWET01000283.1:327971-341280 GCA_011038615.1 Limnodynastes dumerilii
TTCCGAACACACCCATGAGGTGCCTGCCCAGTGTGGTTTTTGCTTTTGGGTTGTCGCGTGTAGCCCTAATCCCCAGTTTTCTTTTAAAACCCCAAATTAGGAACAAAAAAAAGCTCCATCCAAACTCCACCCACAACTGACCTTATTTGTTTAAACCACACCCTCTTTTCCCCAAGCTCTGGGAATTAGCCCAGTTGGGAGGGATCCTAAACATGTTATCAGCACTCTATTCAGATGCTGGTCTTTTTTTGTTTCTTTTATATAAGTGCTTGGATTGTAAGTCGAAAAGATAACCATTCCATTAGGCATCCCGGACCAATTGCTCCGCCTCTCTGGAGTTTTCATCCAATTCCATCCAGTTGAAGTCTCAGAACAGGCTCTCCGGGTCAAAGTTCTGCCCAGTGTACATTAACGGGGGGGTCCTCTAAAACCTGACCAGGATCCAACTGGACCACCTTGTGTTTGTTTCATCCCAATAGGTGCAGGGGTGTCCAAATGCATAACCGGACAGAAAAACAGACAAACAGTCAAACCAATGAATTTTAAACCTATGAGATTAGTAAATAAAAAAAGAAATATTGAACAGCAATAAGAAAAAACAACTTCTCTATAATCATAGATTCATGTGAAAAAAAAAACCATGTGTGTTTTTAAACCTTAATTTAATGCCAGATGTGACATATTTATACAGCTATCTGTCCTCTGCTGAACACATAGAATGGATTACAACTCTTTTAACTAATTGATTTTTATGTTAATACCTTAAAGAACATAGTGTTAATTAGCATCTCATTTACAGGGCCTAAATGGAATTCGATACATTAATTGGAAACAGTTAATGATGAAACAGTTGGCCCTTGGCTAAATTGTTTAGCTGTGCTTACATTTTTGTGAGTATTTACATAGACATTTGCATGCGGTGTTTAATTTTGTTAGCAGTTTAGGGTCACACGGTTGATCGAATTGAGAATTATTCTGCATGCGTTTCAGATATTCATTTACTTAAGAATGTAGTTTATATGAAGAAAAAAATAAAACATCAAAGACTTTGACTCACTATACACAGACTGCACGACAAATGGCAATCGGCGTCTCTCAGAGGTGCTCCACTTTATGTTAATCTATATGTTATACACTCATGTTTTGTTTCCAATGCAGATAATTAAAAATCAGATAAAATCATCCACTACTCAGCTTGGAGTCATTAACTATCATCAGAATAATGATAACCACTATTAGCATATACACTTGTCATATGCAAATAATGCAGACAGTCAGTTGTGTAGAGGGGAGATTATAGACACTGGACCCGATCCAGAGTTGCACTTATTTAGGTGGAGGCGCAGCGGGATACCGCCCTGCGAATATGCAGAACGGCAGCAATCACAGAACGAAAGACCAGGGTTGGCGACTTTTCCCTCCAAATCTCATCATGAATCTCCGCCCCATGAGCATCAATGGACGTTTTTATAGTATTACTAAAGGTGGGGGGTGGGGCTTGATGATGCTAATTGTGTCCCGCCCAGTCCCTAGTAACACTATGAATGGCAGTATTGCTAGGCTGGAGGCGGGACTTGAGGCTGTGGTTTGCATGAAACCACAGCTTCAAGTCCCCTGCGGGAGATTTGCTGGCTCTCTCGAGATACTGGGAGTACACAGCTCCTATGAAAAAGCCCAGGCAAAAGGCGCGTCGAACTCCTGCATCCTCTGTGTGCACCGGTGGCTGCTTTCTTTTTCTTTGCTTCTTTTGACCTTACACACTGCTGCTTTATTGACCCGATTCACCGAGATCCAGGGAGGGACAGGATATTGTCTAGGGATAGGTGAAGTGTTGGCTAGAGAGCGGGCTTATTGACTGCAGCATTATGTGTTCACATGTTTATTTGCATTATTTTGCATTTGGTCAATGGAGATTTTATTGTTTTCCCTACCCCGCCCTCCTTGCCATCCCCCCCTCCCCCAACCCACACTCCCAGAGGCTGCCCTGGTACGCCTCTTTCTTCTTAACAAATTACGTGCAATATTTAAAGACCAAAGTGGTACGTAGATTGCTAATTAACCTACTAGCATGCCTAGTAGGTTCATTCTCAAATCTCCGCACACAGGAAGATGGAGCTAGGTGTGAATAAGGTCCAAAGATTAAAAAGTGCTGTCAGTTACTAAAGGTTAGATTTTTATGTTATATATTTCAAAGCTAGAAATTTTTGGGGCCAGATTTACTAAATTGCGGGTTTGTAAAAGTGGATATGTTGCCCATAGCAACCAATTAGATTCTAGCTCTCACTTTCCTACATGCTAGAGAATGTCAGCTAGAATCTGATTGGTTGCTATGAGCAACATCTCCACAATTCCAAACCCGCTGCTTAGTAAATCTGGCCCATGCAGTCATTTCCTTTGCACGGAAAATTTACAACAACATTTTCATTAGTAATGTGTTCTGTGCACACAAGGAGAAGCAAATGTAACATGTTCAAACGGAATGATGATGAGAGATTATTATTTTTTTTTGCTCAACTCTAAATTAGAGTAATTAAATAAAGCTGTAGATTCATTTACACCTCTCACATTGTAACTTGGGTTGTCCGGGTCCAAAAATGCACCTTTCTTGCAGTTACGTCTAATCGATATTGTCCCCATGAAAGATATCTCAGCAACAGTATAATTCCTGTCATATGTGTGTGATAAAATGTGCACAGTAATTAATATCTGCCCATTTCAGCTGGGGAAAGATTGCAACATTTAACACTAAGCAATAACTATAAGAGATATAAAACAAAAAAATGAAACATTCGTAAAGAGGAAAAGAGAGGGAGGTTATTTCAAAGAGAAAAAAACACAGAGAGGTATTTGAATGACACTAATTCTCTGTACAAGACACCCTAGAAACTGTGGTTTATCTCATAAAATTGTAACAGACAGGGTTTGCGATGTCCCCTCTGCCAGATTCTTTATTCTTGTCAGATTATAGCATTTGAAATGACGGAAAGAGATGCTTTCCTTTCATACGCCAGCCAGAAGTACAGGACCTGTCACCCGCACTGTAACATGCTATGTATTATCACTTTGACTGATTCTCAGGCGATGAGACTGTCATCTTTTTAGACTGTACAAGTCAACACAAATATAGCTGAGGAGGCAAATGATAATGGCTCAGATAAATCCACGCTCATTCTCGCCATTACATTTTATCCAAACCTCACAGATGACATGATTTGAAAAATGAGCTTGTGTCTAGTTCGGCGCCCATTAATGGGCAGACACATTATCTTCCACTTTACGTGTAACACTGCTGGGTGTATAGTACACGTGGCAGGTATATTATATAGGAGGGGAGTGAGGAGGGGTCTCTGGTGTTCTTTGTCATTGTAATATTATTTGTAATTTAAATCATGGAAAGCCAAATTCACAGGATTAAAAATTAAATGCAGGTGAATTTAAAAAAAATAAAGATTATTGGCAAAATGATTAGGTCATAGATAGGATTTCCAAGATGGACATATTTGTTACTAGATAAAGTACAATACAGTGATGTTTCTTAAGCATTTTAAATGATTAAACAATAGCCAGATCTCTAGAGGCCAGCTCATAGAAAAGTAAACACAACAAAAGTAATAGCTACAGTATACCCAGCAAGGTTGTAATCTCTGGTTAGAAAGTCTGGTTTCCGAAAAAGGGATATTCAAAAGTTACTTTTTTTGAATGTCCCTTTTTCCGATACTTACACTTTTTGACATTTTGAAAATTGGAGAGATCACATCGCCGCACCTCCGCCGCCACTCCCCTGACCGAGGGGACAGATGAGTCAACTCTTTCTGCAGGGTTAGGGTCAAACTGTAGGGGAGGGAAGGTTAGGGTCAGGTTGCGGGAGATGGGGGGTTAGGGTCAGGCTGCAAGTAAGGGAGGGTTAGGGTCAGACTGCAGGGGAGGGAGGGTTAGGGTCAGGCTGCGGTTGCGGGAGATGGTGGATTAGGGTCAGGCTGCAAGTAAGGGAGTGTTAGGGTCAGGCTGCCAGGAGAGAGGGTTAGGGTTAGGGTAAGAATTAGAGGAAGTAGTCTTTTTTTTTACACTTTTTGGATTACCGAAAGCTTGGTGCTCCGTGTATAGATTGCAATGCCTCCTCAAGGAGGCAATCGAATCCCAGCCAGTTCACAACTGGCTGGGGAGAAATGGCCGATTCAAAAATCGACCATTCGGACCGGAGCCCCATACCCTGCCCAGCAGTGGTTACTGCAATGGCATAGGTATACCTAGCATACTCTGGTTTAAAATACTTTTGGAAGTGTAGAGTAAGGCGGGGACCTGCACCTTGACTGCTGACATTGGGGCAGACACAGACCTAAATGTTTGTTATGTTTCATTGCGTAGCGTATTTACACTTGTGTATTTTCTAGGCACTCCCCTCGATCGTACGTTCTTTGGCCATTTTACTCCTCCCAAACCCTACCTTAACTTTTAAAGCGTAAGCACTGACGTACATAATGGATTCACGTATATAATGGCCTAACCAGGTCCATACTGTACAACTTAAATGCCTCCCTCTGCCTACAAAGCGTAACTACAGGTGTCGTATGGATGAACCCACCCCTTCATTCGTAATTACGCTGATGGTACGTATGTTTAGAGTTATGTGGCGTTACCTGTTATGCGCATGCACAGTAAATACGATTTTACATAAAAACGCTAACGTACTTAGGTCTGGATATACCCCATTGTTCCAAGTTTTTCTTGCATTTCAAAAAGTTGGCACCCTGAATATTTCACGCACTCCTCAAATGACAGCAGTAGGAACTGTGCATTGACCTGCAACAGAAGGGCTGGAGGGGGCGCTGTCATCATAGGCACAGTGGCTGATGCTTCTGCTAAATCTAGAGGAGCAGTCTGGGGATAGAAAGGACGAAAACTCAATTTTTAAGACATTAGGAAAGCATCAAATGCAATAAATAGAAAAAAAGTGCACAACACCAGATTTTCTTTGTCAGCAGAAATAGATATGTCCTCAAGAAATTAGCAGAGAAACATTCAGTTGTGTTTAATGAATATTTATTATGGGGTTCAAGTAGAAACAAGTTGTCTGCAGGACACAGTACTGTCAAGCACAATGCAGCTTTGCACTACACTGATATGTATGGTTGTGCTTTATGTAAAATGCGAATGTAGTAACTGTCGTGAATGAAACAAGCTTCTTAACAAATTACAAACAAAAAAAATACAAGTGGCTCAATGCAAACCTTTAGTGTTGCCTTTAGAAAGTTAAATGCTAACACAATTGTCATATGCAGGCAACAGTGTAGGGATCGGGGGAACAGAGGGTTTAGTTGCACCCCCATGATTTCTGTTGGGTGGGCAAAAACTGTGTTATTTTGGATGGCATTAGGTTCATTCTGACTAAAAAATTTCTCTTTTTTATGAAGAATATTTCATTCAAAAGACAGGTACAGTCATGGGGACAAATGCTCTACATATATATTTATGGCATGGTGGGAGATCAAACAGGTTTATACTTATCCCCTTGCAAAGTAGCATCTGAAGACATATTTAAGGTACATTGACGATGTGTTTTTTGTCTGGGATGGAGGTAAAGAAAAATTGGACCTCTTCTGTGAACAATTCAAAATCAAAAGAACCTTAACATCAGGTTGACATATAATATCAGTCAGGAGAAGGTAGAATTCCTGGACTTGACTATAAAAAAATGAAAACAATGGATCATTACATAAACCGTCACAAAAACAACAGACAGTTATGCTTTCATACCTTGTGAAAGTGACCAACACCCCAGATGGCTTGATAGATACTGCTCTGTTATATAATGTTTTCAGATTAAGGTGGAACTGTACAAAGGATGAGGATTTCTAGCTTCAGGGAAAGAATTTGAGTGGACAATTCCTACAGAAAGGGAATGATAAAAAGAAAACTAAAGAAGCCTTCAAGAAAGTGCCAGAAAAAGAAAGAAAAGTTTTGATCAAAGAAAAGAAAAGAAAGAATGCAGACAGAGAGAAATTCCCATTTTTTTATAACACAATTTTATCAGGGTTATAAACTTTTGGAGAATATTGTCAGACGCCACTGGGGATTGCTAACAAATGACCCAGATCTTAACGATTTGATCCCTAGAAAGCTGAAATTTGTATATCATAAGGCTAAGAATATATTGGTCAGTAATATGAATCCAGACCCCCAAAAACCCAAACAACTAATAGTAAAAACTTTTTTAGATATGGCACATGGCTAATGTGCAAAGAATAAGCTCCAAGGTTGTTGAGTTTCACACGAAGGGGGACAAGAAGGTTAAAAAAATTAAAGAGTTTGTTACCTGAAACTCTAATAATTGTATGAATGCTCTTTGATTTATATAGGAAGAACTTCCAGGAAACTTAGGGAACGACAAAGAAAACACTCAGGAAAGGAATAATAACCAACCCCTTATGGTCTTATTTTAAGGAGGATCATCAGTGCCATGGAGGATTGGAAATGTAAAAACTAGGCTAGCTAAGTAGGAAATGGAATATATAATAAAACTCTGACAACAAAAAGTCTTAATGGTGAATGAAAGTGGTTCTTAACTTAACTTAAATTTTTATGGTTTAAATATTTACAATCTATGGTTCAATGGCATTATATTTACATCTATGGGACTATACTAGATGTTTAACAATTATATTTACATCTATGGCACTGTATTAGATGTGCAGCCCTTTTCTGTATATAAATTTACATCTTTCCAGATGTCTAACACCATTTTGTATATATTAGAATCATGTTATGTTACGTGATTACTTGTTTATGGTACATCATCATGCAACACCTTATTATACACTATAATAATTATGTAGCATTCTAATATGTAACAATTACTACTTTGTAGATGTTATGCAGAAATTTAGCATTTAAGTGTTCTGTATATGACTGAAATATGTTATTATGTAGCACTCTAAGATGTAGCACTTTAATATGCAGCCTGTGCAGCACCTTTGATTATGTAGAACTTCATTAGGTTTAGTTCATGAGTATGGACCTTATCTGATCGGAAGTATTTGCCTCCCATTAAGGCCGGTACATGTATCAGGATAAGATCACTTTGTGGTATTGGTAAAGATCGTGGATTACCAATTTCTCATAAAGTTCACGGATTACCAATTTCTCATACCAATTATTGGAATATTGATTATGTCCTCTGTGTTTTAATATTTAAAATATTCATATGATGTACTGAGAATTTATGTATTATATATCATAAAGTATGAATGAATTTGGAGATAAGAAGAAGTTTTTTCTAACTTCTTAGGAAGTGTTTTATGTATGGAATTCCTCACCTCTATAAATTGCCACCAAGGCTGCTATTCCACCTAACTTGAGAAAGACAAACCCTGTTGAAACGCGTAGGTTGTGGGAAGCAGCAATTTGCGACAAGACTCTAAAGTACAGTAAGATAAGTACCCCCTTGTAGTCTAGTGACTTGGACTCTATACTGTCACTGGCTGTATGAGATCAAGGTAGGGTATTTGTCCTTTTGTGAGGGTCCTCGGTTGCTTTGAAACTTTTATTGGAAAAGCGTCTGGAAGCTTTTTTATATTGGAAATTAATCAAATCTGTTTGTAACTAAAAAGCAGAATCATTTCTAAAGGATTCAATTCAATGATATTTCATTTTATATGCTTGCTTTTGGAGAGGGAAAGGTGAGCAGGCCACATGAAGGTCCATTGTGTTTTTTCTATATCTCTCTTCTTATCTATATTCTACATCTGCCCCCGGACTTCTGACATTAGGTTCTATAAGAGGAGAGGCCTAAGGAGACATCTTTGGATTCCATATTAAGTTAAGGAGAGCAGACTGGTATAGAAGACATCAACAACAAAACAAAGTTTTTCAGCGCTTTAAAGATCGGGATAAATAAGATCATTATTGAACCGTTCTGGACTGTATGTATTGAGAGATAAATATCTTTTTTAACTACTTCCTAAAACGTGATTAGTATTGAAGACTATTTTGATGCATTTAACTTTTGGCGGGCGCAGCGAGTTGGACCCTTTAAAAATTTATGATTTTGTGCAAAAACTGTGTTTTGTCCTCCCTCCATGAACTTCTACACAAAAGCGAATAGGGAGGAATGAATGGAAGATGAGGATGAAGCCATAATGGTTTTATTTCAACTGTTGTCATTTCTGTTTCCCCAAAAATTTATCTTCAAGTTTTCTTTTCGCAAATGTATTTTTTTTCCTTTCATACAAGCTCCACTCCTTTAGTTGTCACAATTTGCAGTCAGCATATGCAGACACACAAGATTGGGAAGCTGCACTTCCCACTGACTAAGTTGTATGACAAAAGAGCAGAGAGAGCAAATAATTGCGGTCTGCCGACAGTCTCATTGTTGCCAGAACATAAGGTAGACAATGGTTGCCTTCAGGAGCCATAGCTCCCAGAGCAGGCTCATGAACAAGGGGCTCCAGGTCCAATCGTAGTCCCTGCCCCCCCATTAAAAATTTCCATTCCTACGTCCCTGCATGCAGGTTGTATAGTGTTGCGTCAGCAGTTACTGGTGCAACTATTTTCCAGTAAACTGTGCATACTAGCGGCTGCGTTCACGTCTGAATTGGGTTTGATTGCGTGAGCACTGTACATGGACCATGTGTCTCCACCCATTCCTTCCTACAAATGACCCTCCAAACACTTTAGCATATCTGCATTTTGGAGGAACGCAGAGATACGCTAAGTGAATAAGAACATCTAACCCATCTTTCGTAACTAACAAATGACCCCCCCTCCCCTTCCACTAATATCGGGTCAACATGAGGGCAATGCATTGAGAAATAGATAAGACAAAATAAAAAGCCTCCATCTACTCAATGTGAATTAATAATTGATTTAAGATTCAACATTTTTCATCACGTCTGGCTGTCACATTTCATATTGTAGTTGAAAAAGAAATTTTGGTTTGCTTTAGATGTGAGGAAATCCATGAGTTTGTCAGATCCCTCTAGAAGTGTCACATTATTTTGGCCATCGACGGCTAAAGCAAACATGATGCTATGTAACAGGAAGACAGCACGGCAAATGTGACATAATTTAGTATTTTTCCATCGGCTCTGTAAGAAGCTTGCTGGAGACATGGATGGCTTTCCTCAGGAAATTTTAGCACGCTCACTAACACTATTATAAATATCTGGACAGAGCCTATTCTACTCTTCTGTGGAACATTTAATTACCCCCACCACCCAAAAAAATATCCCGCAATTAGCTTAGGGGCAAATTTATTCATACATTTAAAGTCCTCCTGGGGATATAACACTAAGCATGGGTTATCACGGTTCACTGCTTCATATTACCATGTTCTTAATTAGAACATAGTAAATGCTTTTCCTGTGCTGTGTTGCACCAATCCTGTGGCCTGTTCATTAGAATCCACATTTACTTGAGCATAAAGAGCAAGGTGCAGGAAAGAAAGAAGCGAAATTGCACAATAGCGAATTTGTGTGTGTGTGTGTGTGTGTGCACGCTTTGGGATTTAAAATGCACAAAGGTTTTAGAGCTGGATGCTATATGCCACAGATCAACTCTACGAGCCGGATTCACAGATGTATGTGTCTAAAGTACGCAAATACACACACACACGTAGCAAGGCAACACCCATGACCCTCCCTCACACGGACAGGTTTTCTGCTACACTTCCATAGGGCAACCTTAAGTCTACGTGTGTACTTCCGTGCATAAGTTCCATACTTACATGCGTACTTTACTAACCGAACCCTCAAAAGCTCATTTAAATGCCTCCCCCCACCAAATTCCCGTACGGAAGACAACCACACCCTTCCGTAGGTATGTCACTCAATGCGAATCATAAATCCATGCCTAATGGACTTCTGTGTGTAAGTACTATGTAACTTGCGTGGAAAAAGTTACTACGCATGCACAGTTAATCCGCTTCTAAAAATACGCACACAAAAACTAGCAAAATCATGTCTGTGAATCCGGTTCTAAATGGCCGCGTTAGAATAAAACCGTCCTGGTTTTTTTTTTTTATCATTTTTTTTATTTTGATGTATAAAAAAAAGCCATTATTTTCTATAAATGAAAAAGAAACCCTTCCATTGCAAAATGGTTTCTCCTAGAGCAAATATACTTATGTTGTTGCTTGCAACTGAGCATTGGCCTTAATTTATATTTACTTATATCTAGATAAAAGTTATTCAATATATCTGGACTACTTAATTTATCATCTTCTCTTCATTATATTGGTTATGATGTATAACAGTTATAGATTAGAAATACCTGTTAAAGTTACTTAATGATGAGGAAACCTGCAGTGAAAACCGAATTTGGTGGCAGGCGCACATTTTTTTAGAAGCAAAAATAGAATCAGAAGCAAAGAGATACAGTTGCCACTTAGAACCACATACTTTGCATTTTGAAACTTATTGGGCCCGATTCAATTGTTAAAAAATCCTTCGCCGGCGCATTTTTTTATTTATTTACCGGCATTACTTTTTTTTCTTATTCAATTCTTTTATTGCATTAAAAATACGCCGTTTTTTTAACGATAAAAATCCGCATTTTTAACGCTGCCCTATGTTGTGCCCCAACAGGGCATGCTGATGCTTGTAGAACTACAAGCATCAGCATGCCCATGGATGGCAGGGCATTAGGCACCATGCCCTGCCATCCAGGGACCGCTGAGCAGCTGCTAGAGCAAAAAAAAAAAACTCTCTCTTAACGCTGCAAAACACTTCCTGCTAGCAGGAAGTGCCAGCGCTACTGAGGCTATTACCCAGTGCCTGAAGTATCGTGAGAACGTGATTTCAGGCACTGGGTAATAGTCTCTCACTAGCGCCGGTCACCTCCTGCTAGCAGGAGGTGATTTGCGGCGTTAACAGAGAGATTTTTTTTTTTCCTCTGGTTATTTTTTTACCGCTGCCTGCTGTTTTAGCGCAGCGGTAAAAAAATTATTGAATGGGCGAATTTTTATCACTCAATTGCCGGCGAAGGCGTCGTATTTTTACTGACGCAAACTTTTTGAAAACTTTGCCGGCAATTGAATCGGGCCCATTATTGGGAAAGGGTACTTAAAGTGAAAGGCCCAATTTCGCCATATTACTTATTACCAATAGTGAAATGTTTTGTCCCCGACGCCAGGGAAAGAACTGAGAAAGCGAATTCTGGTCGATTGTGGAGGAACAGAAGTATAAACCTTTGAAGCTTATACATGGACTCTAAAGAACAGAGACTTTTTGTGTAACCTATATAGACACTTTATGAGGCTTCAGCTTCCTTGTGTGGTTCCTCTTATTTCGTGAACTTTATGAATCCAGAAGATTTATTTTTAACAATAGAGATCTAAGATGACAGCGCGGTATAGAGGTTTGATTGATTGTAACATTGTGTAACCCATTTGTTTGGGGGATCTCTGTATTGGGGAAGTGGTTTAACCCTGTGATCACCTTACCACTGCAGTACCGGGAAGGGGGAAACAAGGCTGGCCTGCAGCAACAGCAACATTAGGGTTAGGCTGCGGGACATAGAAGCTTAGGGTTAATGTTAGGCTGTGAGTGATGGTGGGTTAAGGTTAGGGAGAGGATGCAGGACATGGAGGGTTAAGATTAAGGTTAGGCTGCGGGAAATGGAGGGTTAGGCTCAAGATGCGGAACATGGAGGGTTAAGATTGTTGTTAGGCTGCGGAAGATGGAGGGTTAGTGTTAGAAAGTGGGAGATAGAGGGTTAAAGTTAGGGTAATTTAAGAGTAAAGGGGTTGTGGTTCTTTCAGCGAAGCAGGATTCCCATCTCGACACATCGCTGTGTTATTTTGTTATCTGCTGAGTTTGTTTTTAATGTTATACAGTATTTGAAATACGAAAAAGAAGTGAGGATTAACAAAAAATAAATAAAAAGTTGTATTCAGTTGGATTAAAAAACACACCTTAAATTACATTTCAATATTTCATATAATGTTCCACACCTCAAGTTTTGTAAAGAATTAAGAAGGATTTACATCTATAAAGAAGAAAGAAAGCGCCTTATTGTGACTAACAAATATACACATTGGAAACTGTCCCCGATTGTGTTGTGTTACAGTTGTCGTTAAACACTTCTTTATTCAAGGTAAAGATTCATAGAATTCAGGAGAGCTGAAATACAGCCCATCCCTTATACAAGAGCAATTCAGCTATACAATGCACATAGGTCCATGAATCCAATGTGCTGCAGATTATGATGAGATTATTCTCACATGACTTTGACTCCTGGTCACATGGAAGGAATTGCTGGCTGGAATCACCTGTGTGGCAATAGCCTAAAGAGGTGAGGTCTCCAATTATATCATAGAAGCAGACTTCTTTGATGAGGCAGTGACATTTCCCTGTTCCCTTTCAACATTCTCTGCACTATTTCTCTCAAAGGGAAGCTGTCAGTTGATGAGACACAGTGAGGGGGGTGGACCTAAGCACTGAGAACTTTAATAAGTTGTGGGTGAGAGGAGACAGATGTTCACTATGAAATGTGTGGGGTTTGAATAGAAGGAAACAACGTATAGAAGAATTACAATGCAAAGACAAATATTATAAAACAAACATTGGTTAATAAAAAAAAAAGAGAAACTTTTGAGACTTATGGAAGGAAAAGTGATATATACAGCATTGCTTTTATAACACCCACTATCAAATAGGAAGAGTAGTGTACGCAACAACAGATCAAAATAATATTGATTTGATCTTGAAAGAAAATAACAATCATTATTTCTTAAATTGTTTCCAAAAGATAGGAAAAATAATCAATTCAATGAAACGAAAACTTTATATTAAAGACTTGCAAGTGCAACCTACATACATGTGATTAACAGCAGTAATGGTCATTTCCATCTCGTCGTAGACATGCACACAACCTGGGGAGGGTCACATGACACACTGTGAGCCAAGAGGAAGTTCCTCTCACAGTGTGTGTGAATGAGTCATCGCCTCTCTCTGCAGAGATTGATGACTCACAGGTTAAAGTCGTTCCTCACTGACAGGATGCAAGTGAAGATTTAAGTCTGCAGTGGTGGGTGCGTTAGTGGATTGCCGAGGCCTCTTTGAAACATGGGGCCGGGACAACTGTCCTCTTTGTCACTCCTCCCCCTCCCCCCCTGCTGCTGGGCCTGCTAGCACCTCATGGGTGTGTTGGAAGAGCTACTAATTATTTTTAAAATGCTGACAGTTACATCCAACTCATTGAGAAGTTAATAACTCGAATATTTAAACCTGCAACCCTAAAATGAGATATACAAGAGTATGAATTTACTAATTTAGTTTTGCTGGTGTCTGCTCTACAGATACATATCAATAAA
>WWET01000283.1:341448-351536 GCA_011038615.1 Limnodynastes dumerilii
TTTATTTGTAAAGGTTGATATGATTTCCAGAAAGGATTGGTTACCTTAATTTGTATATAATTTATAAAAAATATTCTAACATCCAGTTTTAATGACCACTGAGAAATAAAACAATACATGTACAGCAGCAGAGAAGGAGCAGAGATGATGACTTGTGCTATAATTGTAACATTGACATTAATCCAAAACAATGCTAATGTATAGCGAACTTTCCACAATAATGACATCTGATTAAGCCCATCTCCCACAAAACATATTTATTTTACTTGTGCATCATTTGTCTTAACACAAGGATGCATTCATTACGAGTACCTGGCTCATTTAAATATACATGAGTCTGACCATCGTGATTTGGCGTTGAAAAATGGGGAGTGCTGGAATGATAAATCCCATTTGTTTTTCCCATTTTTCACAGCAAATAAAAAATGTTTGGTAATTTTCCAAAATGCTAAATGTTGCTGGCAATGACTAATCACTCCCATAGCCTATGCAGACTCCTCTCTGTTTGCAACTTATACTGGAATAAATAGGGTTTTTCTCATCTCTTGTATTATACAGTTTGCAGTAATTACATATGGTTCCATCACACCCACACTTATAAATACATACATATATAAGCAAGGAAAGAGGAAAGTCTGCACTGCGCTTATATACCCCGTTTCATCATAGATGTAAAGACGTAATAGCCAATCACATCAAGCCGTTATTGTTACATTATAAAGAACACAGTGGTTACTCTCAGTGTTACAATAAAGTATTAATGTGATTTGCTACATTTTATGGGGGATTTTTCCAATGGTGTGAACAACAGGTTCTTCTAGTGACACATATAGTATACAGAACAGAAAAAACTAAAATTCTGTATCAGTGTTATTAATGTATACAAAAAAAGTTATTTTATTACTTATTTCATTTGCATATTATACATACACTGTCTGCATCCTATTTGGAAAGGTTGTCTTAACAATTCTATATGTGACATACTCTTAAAGCGGGTTGCTTACTGTATGTATCTTAACTTCATGCTAACTTTAAATATTTGGCAGAGAAGTAGTGTGAGATTTCTTATTTGAAATTTAAATTCAAGGGAAAACCAGCACTTTTTCTGTAACATGCCAATTTATAACTCATTATTTGCAGTTTGTGAACCACTGACCCATAGTGTCTAATTTATCAAATATTTTTGAAGTGTGGCAAAGCAAAGGAAATGATTTCATGAGGCACTTCAAATATTGGCTGACAGAACCGTGGGTAAAGTCATTCAAACAGCGTGATATTAGAGCCAGTCAAATGACAGGGTGTAGAATTGAGTACAATCAGGATTGAGAAGCACTGACACACTTCACAGCAATCAGGTTACAGAAATCAAAGGCAGCAATACTACGGTGAGACGAATGGAGATTTGCTCAGCCGAGGCCCAATCAAGCAAAGGAAAAGGCTCAGCACAGATTAATATAAAAGATTTGGGCTGTTTGGCCACCTGCAGTATATGCTGTTATCTAGGGGTTGGCTAACCTGTGGCACTCCAGATGTTGTGAAACTACAAGTCCCAGCATACCTTAACTGCAAAAGCATAGCTGATACATTAAAAAGCATGCTGGGAAATGTAGTTTCACAACACCTGGAGTGCCACAGGTTAGCCAACACTGACCTAGGGTGCCCAACATAAACATGTAACGCTAAAGGGACGTACCAGAGATGAGCAAAACTGTGCCAGATTTGGTTGGGGAAAGTCCATTTCACCGAAGAGCAAAGGTCCACACGATGCCGTAACCACTGTGGGTCTGTTACCAAGGGGCCTTCAGTAGAGGGAGGCCCGAAGCAGTCATGGAGGATGTAACTGCACTAAGTTGTACGCTTGTAGCAGGTTAAACAGTGTTAATCTCAGTGCTAAGCGCTGTCTAATCACGCCAGACGCTAACAGTTGCCAATGCATGCGCTCTGCCGGGTGGTTGCAAATTGATCTTCAACCCATACAAATGTCTGCTATGTGACCCAACTTTCTCTGCTTATGCCCCATTGTTCCAGGGGGGTCAGATTTGCCAGTACGATGGGTCTATTATTTTCCAACATGGGATCACTTTGTGACTGCTGCAAAATAAGAATTAGTGGACCCAGCGATAAGTCAAGATCTGATTGCTGCCCCACCGACTGGTCAAACTTTCCACTAACCCCAACCGACACCCTGATCCTCACTACTACCCCAACCCTAATTCTCTTCTCCCAAAGCCTAACTCTTACTTTCACCTTCTATTAGACTAACCTTAACTCTCTGTCTTCCATAGCCTAACCCTAACCTTAACTCTTCATCTTCCGCAGCCTAACCCTAACCTTCTATTAGCCTAACCCTTCATCTCCTAGCCTAATTCTACCCTTCTTTGTCCCGCAGTATGGTCTCTCCTGTGTCCATCCCCACAGGCCACCGCAGCCTGTTCCTCTTCTCTCCACAGTGTCTCAGAGAGAATATTTCGCTATTGGAAAAGTGTACTTTGGCCAAATGGGGCCTTTTGCCATATGTACCTGTTCCCAGTTATACAAATGGCAATGTTGATGCTGCAATTCCGCCGTATAATTTTTCGATGTATGGCCAGCAATTGCGTCCCCTCGACATAAGACCTGATGTAAAATGAGACACACGCTCGTAGCATAACATATTTATGCGTAATATCGCAATGCACACGGCTAGAAATGTAAGAATGTAAGATCTGAATGCAATGACTACCTGTGAGCTAAGGGGTATTACAGGGGAGGAAAGGGCTGGACTGCTGAAGCCCATTTAAGAGCTTATACCATGGGTCCAATCCAGATGGGAAAAGTCTAGTCCAGGAAGGTGATGAGGGTCACAGGCATAAGAACAGTGGCCTAACTAGGGTGGGTTTTGTAGGGCATGTGCTTTGCCATAGGTGCCATCACAGCACACACCTGACAGAGCCCAAAGGTGCACAGATGAGTAGAGGATCCGCTCTCTCTCCTCATCTGTAAAAATGGCAGCCAGAGCAGCTGTCATTTTGACTGAAGAGAAGAGGGGGCGGAGCTTCTGCACAGTCTGCCCAATGGCAATGTCAGTTACATTAAAAGAAAAATAAAAGAAAACCAGAAAAGAAAAGAATTAAACCCTGCTCTGTGTGGGAGGATCTGCATCACTGCATGCGACCCTTCGGTGTTTCAGTGTTCAGCCGGACAGCGCCAGCCTTTTGGACACACTTCGAGAGTAGTTCACTTTCTCAGTGTGTCATGTGACCAGCACTGTCAGGTTGAACACTGGGGGGAGGGGGGGTCGCATGCTGTGATGCAGCTGCTCGCACAGGTAAGCAGGGTGCGCATTGAGGGTGGGGCACATTTTGGGTTTTTGCCCTGGACGCCATTTATGCAAATTACGTCAATAAGCCCTTTCCCTTGTTAATCACTACTCTAAATCCTAGTGTTCCAGAGGGTGGGCGGAGCTTGATGACATCATCAAGTCCCACCCATCCTTAGTAACTCTAGGGATTACAATAGAGATTGACAAGAGCTCGGGACTTGTGGGAGATTTGCCGGCTCTCCCGGGATAACGGTCCAAATTGCGGCAACTCTATATTAAAGGCACCTAAAGGTGCAAGTCTCTTTAAATCATAAATAAAGTGTCCTTTAATAATGCCGGTGGCTTGAGATGAATCAGCATTTCCTTTAGATTGCTTTTATGTTGTGCTTGCAATCTGCATTGCAGATGATTTTACATAATTCAATATTTGTTATGTTTAGTAGCAAAGACTTTTACCTAATTTTGCATTCTATTTCTGTAGTGTGCATTCATGTGGACAGAAATGCGGAATATTACTTACAACGTACTATTATATAACTGCATCTACTACAATTGGAGTCAATGTCTTGGAAACCGAGCGAGCATTTTCCAGTCAACTGTGGAACACATTCAGATACTTAGACATATGTACAAAGAGGAAACATTAACCTCTCTCTTGCATTCAATAAATTAATTCTGTTGTGTCAAGCACTTTGCACTTTTCCTCCATGCAGAGAGCCGGCTTGTAGTATGAGAAGAAAGGAGAATGGGAAATTAAATGACATCCAAGGGTAACATGTAAACTAGAATGGAAGCTACCTCTGGTACTTCTCTTTTATTGTAGCCCGAGGCTAGTGAACGGAGCGGCTTAAATAAAATGAGCCACTTCCCTTGTATCAAAGGAAAAAAATAGCGCAAAATCGCTGCAACTATTTTATGCTTCATTATTTTAGGACACATCAATGGGTTGTCACAGGAAACTGCATACAAAAGCAGATATTGAGTGAAGCAGTGGGGGAAATAAAAAGGGCTGTTTTGATGGGATGTGGAAGGTGAATTAGATATCCAGTACGGACATGAGAAATGGAAGAGATTTTACTGTATTTAACGCTCATAGTCTGGTTCTGGTAAACATACAGCCAAGAGGAAAGCAGTTATAGTAAGTGCTGGTCATATCTTCCACAAAGAGAAACTCTTTTCTTATATTTCATGTGGTCAGGTTCTCAGTGTGCTTTGTTAAGGGCTGCCATCAGAAACTTCGGGGCCCAGGAGACAGCCGCGGGGCCCCACTTTCTACATCACCAATGACATCACACAGGGGGCGGGGGAACCACAGACCTGCTTTAACAGTGGGCCAGTGAGCATTGACCCGCTAATGAACAGTGTGCATTGACCCGCTAATGAACAGCTCTTAGCAGTAAGTATCGGTGGTAGCTGCTGCTGCAGAGCTAGGTAAGTATCCGTAGGCCCCCCCATCAGCTCCAGGCCCGGGACAATAGTCCGGGCTGTCCCCCCCCCCTTTCCCTGATGGCGGCCCTGGTTGTGCTTATAGTAGGGCTGATGCAGAATTTGGCCCGGATCCTGACATAATAATGTATTGCTTAAGTCCTCTGACGTTATTAATTCTGGATCCGGTCCATTGTACTGAGGGTTCCATCCACAGACAGAAATGTCTCTGTTACAAAGTCCCCCTCCCCTTCCCAAACACCAAACCTACTAAGAGCTCTTTAGTGTTTGTGTGAAAAAAGTAAAAGCTATTTAATACCAAAATAAATCGAGCACCCCGGACATTGTATCATGTTTTGTCCAGGTGCAGTCTTGCACCTGCTTTTGTTGTTCCTCACAAACTTTGAACCAGAGCCAAGAACTACGGTATTAGGTCAACTTAGACATTGTCATCTTCAAAATCTTCCAGCCTGAATAATGTGCCACATGAGATGACAGAATTGAAAAATGATTGTGGAGCTAATGCATGCTGCCAACTCTGTGGCAAAGGTCTAACAAAATAAATCAGTTCAGTGATATTCAATAACTTCAATAATTGGCCTGATCAAGGCTTCCAAATTCCGGACCGTGTTCAGACTTCCGTGCTGCGATCGGAGCGCAAATATACGCACGGACAGAGCAAGTTACACCCACCAAAACCCCGGTCACTCCCCTTGTTAATCCTTCATCTCGGAGACTTCCGCCTCCATAGAGTGACATTTGGCCTGATCCAGAACTACGCTTCGAAGCGAATTTACGCGTGGCGGAGACGTAAAATCGCTGTTTTGAACGCACTGCGCATGCGCACCATAGAAAATACGCACATTCACGTAGCGTACTTGTGAACGTATGGGCCATTCACGTATGTGTCACGTAAATACTAACGTGTGGGCGCGCCAATTTTACGTTACTCCAAAATACGTCTGAAATACGTGAAGTAGGCGGGGGGTTGTATTTAAAGTGTACAGTATGGGCGTGCTTAGCTGCGTAAATTCGTTCAGCCCATACGTACGTGTGCGTATGACAGCGGTTACATTGGAAAAAGTTAAGGTAGGGTTTGGGAAGCGTATCCTGACAAAATACGTCCGTGCAAGAGGTGTGCCGAGGGGAGTGTAGCGAATTTACACGCACGAAAATACGCTCCGCGAATAAACGTACGGCACACGTAGTTCTGGATCTACCCCATTAACTTTCCGCTGCCACTCAGGAGCGTATGTGTTCGCCGTCTCTGCATATATTTGTAATCGCGCCCACTTCCCTTCAGTTAAATGCCCCCCCCGTCCTTTTCTATGTAAATTCCTAGGTGCGTATGTTTCCGATCGACTTCTGCGTGTATCTACTTACGCCCGCTTGACAAGTCCGCTTGCAATGCATTTCCGTCCGTAATGAACATCCGCGCAGAAAGCCTACGTGAACTGTGTACAAAAAATGACCACGCAAACGCAGTTATAACATTATTAAGAATACGCACAGAAGTCGCCGCTAAAACGGATCTCTGAATACGGCCCTCCATTTCCATTTCTGATTTCAGTCAGATTGTGAGCGTTCTTTTGGACTGGACTAGCCAATCAGAGTGCGCGCTGATCCATTCATACACATAGCGGATAATTTACATTATATGCAGACATTTTTCTTGCGTCCCAAACCAGACTCTCTTATTGTCATCCGCACAAATGGTAGTCCATAAAAATGCAACCGCGAGATCCCTTTAAAACGGGTTTGAATCCGATTGCGTCAAAAGTAGAAGTTTGTGTTCAGCTCTTTGGACTGGACCCCGACCTCCATGCGTTTACCGCAGACACGGAGGTCAGGTAGGAAGAGGGACGTGAACGCCCCGTCCCTCCCCTATCTCATGCAGCGTTTCAGTGACTCATGCTGTGGATCAGCGTGTAAGCCCTTAACCCCACCCCAACTGTAAAATTTAAATGCTCCCCCCCGCCCACACCTTACAGAGTTTAGCTGGGTGGAGGGTATGAACACATGTACGAAACATGTGACGTGCAATGCAATGCCGATTTGACAGCAGAATAACGCATCTTGCGTGCAGAATTCGGCTGTGGTTAGTAAGTGGGGATTGGTCCTTAATGACTAAATCTGTCGTTATTTACATATGTCATAGCCGTTGTCTGTAATTTTCCTGGTTTTTCAGAATATTCTACTTCCGTTTTTAGAAGGATGTTTCATGATAATATTTCTACAGTAGGTGAATCCGATAAAAGGAAATAAAACTTCAAAACCAGGGAAAAAAGCAAATAAGGAGAGAAAGAACGGGGAATAAGGCAAATATTGAATTATAGCAAATACTTGTGTGGTTTCCAGTGTCTGTTCTAGTGATAATAGCCAAGAGCAGAGATTGTGGAAAGCAGAATGGAATTCTGAAGAAAGCAGCCTGTTCTTTACATTTGTAACGTAAATACATTTGCTTGAATATGCACTATATATATATATACACACACATATATATATATATGTATATATATATATATACACACACACACACACACACAGGAAATCCAAAATAAAACCTAAAGAATAAACTAAACGCACTGAAAAGATTTTACCACCGAATGATACAGATCTGTGCCGGAAGCCTTGGGAATGCACACTCTGCCATTCTCTGCTTGTAAAGTTTGAAAAATGCCCACTTTTTCTAAGTCTGGATCTGGCCCATTGTTGTTCTCCTATTTTAAGCAGCATTCTCCAAAAAATTGTGTTTCTATTAATTTTAAGTTTACATTGTAGGCATGCTTTTTTTTCTGTGCTTTTCTACAAAGCTTTATCAGAAATTACCAATCTCTGGGCAAAGTGTATAGTGTATGTATAGTCAAGGCACAGAGTAAATATTCTACATTACATGGAGAATATAAATCAAAAGAGCTTTATAGTGTGCGTATGATATATATATATATACACACTCACACACTGCGCATGCGCAGTAGTCACAAATGGTAAACACCAGACGTATATACGTCCAGTGCTGTAAATCCAGCCCCATAACTCTAATACTGTCAGAGTCCCAACTATATATCATGTATTTTTTAATTGAGCGCAAAACTAAAGTCCCCAAAACAGCTACTCTGGAACAGCCCCCCACCCCCGTCACCTGCTATCCCAGACATGCTTCCAAACAAACACACAGAAGATGGTGGTTGTTCAAATCAATTTATCAATCTATAATAAAACGCCTGTGCAAAATAAGCGGCATTGCGCTATAATTCAATCATAAAATGAAATATTAGTATAGGACGGGATCCAGAATTAAGTAATATAAACGTTTCCCCAACACTCACAGTCCACATGCGAGCAGTACATTCTTCCAGCATGCAGGCTTGTGTGTATATGCTAAGCAAGGGTCCTGCTGGTGGAAAGCCTTTAGCACAAGGGGAGCAACTTTGGATCGCACTGTCAGAACTCCGCTGCCCGTGCATAGGAGTTACAATGGCGGCAGCAGCGGACTTCTGTGGTGTATGCAGTGGGTTTATATATGTTCTTTCTTTTATTAGTCCTTTTCGTATTTGTTAGGTGTGAGGGACTATTGTGTAACTATGGCTAGGGGCTTTTATTCATGAGACATTTCCTGGGATGCAGAAAGAAAGAAATTTCGACACTGAAAGCTGTATTGTGACTGTGAGTGTCACATTTTTTACATTCTGGTTTCTAATATTAGGAATAAGCACTTATAGGGAATGGCCTTATTTCATCAAAATACCCGTTCCCAATAGCGGAATGTTCTCTCCCCGACTTCAAGAGAGAGAACAGGGATGGGCTGCGGCTAGGGTTATAGTGCGGGGCACAGAAGGCTAGGGTTGGCCTGCAGGGTTAAAGATAAGGTTAGGCTGTGGGAGATAAGGAGTTAATAGAGGCTAATAGAAGTGGAAGTTTAGGGTTAGGCTGTGGGAGATGGGGGGTTAAGGTTAGGCTAATAGTAGGGGAGGGTTAGGCTAATAGAAGTGGAAGTTTAGTGTTAGGCTGTGGGAGATGGAGGGTTAAGGTTAGGCTAATAGTAGGGGAGGGTTAGGGTGACAATTAGGGTAAGCTCTACCTGTTGCTGTTGAAGCTTTCACATATTAACTGATCGGTGAGTCCTCGCTGTCTTCTTTGCAGCAGTCGTAAAATGACTGCTGTTGCTCCCTCTTGCCGGAATATGATGTCAGTAAACAACACATCGTTCTGCCAAACCCCAAGTAAATTTCCTCCGCCAATCCTCCACATCGGTCGCTAAAAATTGCTGACCTAAAACAGCTCTGGACTGCGTGCAGTCTTCCTCTACCATACAGTATTGTCATATAATTAGCATCTTATCACAAAAACCTTTCATGTACTGTATTAGAGACCTTTACACACTTTAAAGAATCCTTTTTGGTTTTTTTTATATTTTTTAGAACCCCCTATTTTATGAGGGTGGGCTACTTAGAAAAAGAGGTGTCAAAAATAGGCTCAGAGTAATTATAAACTTGCACATTGGTGGTAACTTCTCTCTGCCTTGTGTGATTATCTCATTTGTTTGATAAAATTGGTTAACTTTCCGCTGTAACATTTTCTTTCTTCTCTTGTACCTTTTTCTCCATGTGAACTGCAGCACAAAGCAGCCCTGCAGCAAAGGGTCCAATGAATTATTAAAAACTGCTGAACGTTGCTTTATGAATTTAGGGACTAAATAAAGACCTCTGGCTTTGATGAGGTATTGACAACTTGATGTAGGAGAAAAATGGCTCTAGATTATTTTCCTGTAGAAAGAGAAAGTTGTATGCTTTCAAAATAGTAATATACCAATTATTTTTATTATTATTATTATTATTATTATTATTATTGTTATTTATCATTAATAATAATAATAATTATGCAACAACAACATATATTCAAAAACAGCATGAAATACAAGACTATACTTAGAGACTATCTTTTGCAAAGAGGAATAAATCAGTTTTAAACTATATTCTCGCTCACACACGCTGTTTCAAGGAGTTCTTTAAAGTTTTAACCTTTAATGAACCAAAACATGTTTTGTTGACCAGATCTAGGGCATCATGTGACCGTCCTGTGTATTTTAACAGATTACTAAATTCTAGTGGGAATTTTTTTATATAAATCTACAGAAATCCAATGTTTTTTTTTAATTAATAAATTACACAAACAATTACAAAATAAGTACAATAAGTAGTGAGCTGTTGACTGTCCCCTTATATGGATATAGTTGGGGGGGTCTAATAATTATTTTAAATAAATGTTGTGGCTCAAACCTGCAAAGCTTCTGCTGGAAAACTGGACAATTAAATATTCTCTCTCTCTCTCTCTCTCTCTCTCTCTCTCTCTCTCTCTTCTT
>WWET01000283.1:383845-418465 GCA_011038615.1 Limnodynastes dumerilii
TTTCCCATCCCAAGTCTAAATAACAGTGTGATAGTAAAGCTGCTCAGTATCTGTGTGCAGTAAGCAATTCAAAGATATATCCCTGCATGCAAAGACTACAATTACCTTCACTCCCCCTGAAATCAACATGGTTTAGCCCAGGAGTAACTCATTTCATGCACTTAACAAGGTCTGGACCCAGCCCAATGTATTTAAACATAAAAAGTTCTTATCACTTTTAAAGCCTAAATAAAACCCCTTAAAAATGTTTATCTTTATTTTTTTTAAAAATGCCTGAGAAAAATGTGCAGAAAAAGAGTGTTATTCAGCCTAAAAAATAAAAAAAAATAACCAGTATAGTGTTGTGTAAGCAGAGTGTGTTCCAAAACATTTTCTAATCTTACATTTATCAGTTTAGTATTTGTAAGGTGCGAAGGGATGTGTTATAACCAAGATTATGGGAATTTCATGGAAAATTATGGGAAATTCATGGGAACTTAAATGGGAAACTCTCTTCCGTCTTCCACTGACCCCAGCATGGAGCTGTAATATGGGAGGAGGCAGGAAATCCGGACAGCTACTGTGCTTGCAGCCGCAATAAACCACTCACTTTCTCACTTTCTCATTTAAATATAGTGCAAGATGGTGTTGTACTAGTGCAGAGCGCGCGGAAGGGAACACAGGGGGATCGGCTCATTTTCGCACATGGGTAGCGCAAATAAATGCCGCGCTTACCCCTATAAAATAAGTGTTAGCCGATTCAATTAGCCGCAATGACGGGAAAAAGCTCGGATTTCGCGCTTTTCATTTACAGTGCCAATAATTCACAGATTTTTATGCGCACCTCACATAAGAATCCTTCACATTTTTTTTGCAGAATTAGCTTCACAGCGCAAATAACACGGGTATGAGGCTCATTAAATCCGGTCCTCTGGCGTTATAGGTGGGAAGCAGCATATGCCAATTCCTAATCTACGCAGGTAAGTGGACACTGACATTATGAATGAATAAATATTTACAACCTATTGAAAGGCACTTTACGCTTCCAGGTGTTGAAGATGGGAACTGCATCTACCCTTCCTTTAAACATGGGAATTCTGTCCTAGAAATGTCCTTGGACCTGATTCAGAGCTATGGAAGCACAGCGGGAATATGCATGGCGTATGCTCAGAACGATGCACAGGAAGATGGACGCCCTGCTGCCCATCCCCCTGTGTCCACAGCCGTGTGCTCTATGCTATCACTACAGGGAGTTCCACAATATTTAAATTAGAAAGGGGGGCGGGTGTAGCGCTGTAACAGGTCGCATTCCCTGCGCTTCACCCTAACATTTTACACCAGCTCAGAGCTGCTATAAGTGTAAAACAGTGTATTTATATTCAATCAATGGCCCTCTTTATAGTAATACACACCTCCTTACACATGTATTAATAATAGAAAGGTGAATTTAACCATTAATGCATGGTTAAAAACTTTTTTTTTTCCTGAAATACATTATCAGGAATTGTTTTTTAATTTTTTAAGCCGGATTAGCTGCAGATTGCGAAATATTCTAGATTGCATTATGTAACAGTCTGTATTGTTTTATGGGCTTTAATGTGTTAAGAAACGAAAAAAAAACCCAACAAAACACACATTTGTAACATGCAAACCTGTCTATGCTGCAGTGAGCGCACTTCCCAGCGTCTGCCTGTCCTGAATGCTGACAAACCATAGCACTTTATCTCGACGTTCTATCCAGTGCTGCAAAAAGTAGCATCTCTGGATAGGACGCATGAAAATTTGCACATCTGCTGCCCAAGAACTCCGGATCAGGTCCTTCGGATTCTGTGGGTTCCATTAACAAAATGATCTGCTGGGAACATTTCCAATTAAAACCCAACCATCCCCCAAGTATTTTTTACTTTACCGGTGAACCAGGATTGTTTTATTTTATGACCCTCTAAGAACCGTCTTTCCTCAACCCGAATTTCAGCTGTGGAAATTCCTAAGACATATCCGTGGAGACCTGTAAACGGGGCCTCTATGAGACTTGCTTCTAAAACATCAGTCTCCTCGCTATCTGCAGTCCTTGTTGTTGCTATGTTGCGCTTTTTATGTTTTCTTCTCTTTAGGGGAAAAAAAAGCAACATGAACATCTGAAAAACACCCACTAAGATGATACCATTATGACAGATAAGCCTTGAAGGTGATGAGCCTTTTATTTAAGGAAGGGAGCAATGAGATATGGCAGCTGACTTCCTGTCAGTTCAATTGCTTCTGCCAAAGACAAGGATATGAGAAGCGGAGGAGAAATATTGAAGCCCCCTGGCTTTGTGAGGGGAAAGAACAAGATGAAGAGATGTCATGCTAACCAATTTCACATACAGGATAGAAGTTTTTGATCGCCAGATAGAGGAAAATATTCCCTCCGGGCTTTGAAGCACCCTAAGAAACGCAAGTTTTCTGTCATGTTCCATTGACCTACACCCTGGGCTACTTCTTAAAATACTGTTTTCATCTGATCTTCTAACACTTTGGCAAACAGTCATGAACTGGCATAAATGATTAGCCCAAAGCATCTTAAATACTTAGGCCACTTGAAAGCCATGCAAATTATAACATTGTGAACCTTTAAACATAACAGTATTGGTTTAAAAAAAAGAAAACTACAACTAAAACTAGTATACAAGTCATGTGATAGAACTATAGAATGTTCTTAGAGTTTGGCAAAAAACATATAGGGGATTGAAAAAAGAGCAGGGTAAAATCCGCAGAACACCTTAAGGGGATGTCAGTTGTGCAAAGCTCTGGTATGAACTTTTACAAGGGAAAGTAGGTTCAATGTGAGAGAGTAGGAAGCTGGCAAGGGCAGTCGCTGGATGCCCCTGTCATTGAGATTGTATACAAAAAATTGTAATAAAAAAAAGTAATAAAAATCATAACCAGTATTAGGGCTTCCAAGTCTAGACAGGTTACTCAAAATCAGGGGGCAGATCAGCATTGGGGTCTCCCTGATTTTATGGTAACCAGCACTGGGCTTTACTAGCTAGGTTTTAGGATACTATCCTGGACTTGCAGTATGTTAGTTCTCCCATAAGGGCTGCTTGTTGGTGTTAGAGTTCAGTCCTGGACTTGTAGTTTCCTAGTTTACCCCTAGGGGATGCTGTGTTACACTTATCATGCATTTTTTTTTTTTGCCTGGTTACCAGCACCTGCTCAGTTAAGTATTTTTTATCAGCCGCTCTTTGCTGGTTTTGTCTTGTTTAGTTTCTTCCATTTGCTACCATGTAGTATATGTAAAGCTGGATCCTGTATTCAACCACCTTATAATCTTGTGCCTTGAAAATATACAGTTTACTGTTGTTCTGTGTAACATTGGTAATCTAGTTTTCCCTGTTTGTTTTTTTGTCATTTCTATAAATTTAGCATCAGATCCATGTCCTCCAGTAACTTGTCTTGTTTTGTGTATATGCACTAATAAACATTCTGTGTTTTCCTTATCCTCTGTGCCTGGCTATAAATGCATTACATAGGGCTGGATCCAGACTTAAGTAAGTGCTTTAAATGAGTTACTCCTCAAACTGTTGCAAACAGTATTAGAGTTGAGGGGTGATGTTTCCTATCCCAATTCAAAGATATATCCCTGCATGAAGAATACAATTATCTTGACTCCCCCTGAAATCAGCATGGTTTAGCATGGTTTAGCCCAGGAGTAACTCATTTCAAGCACTTACTTAAGTCTGGATCCAGCCCATAGATACTAAAATCATAATACTTGAGGGCTGATCCAGGGTTTGAGAGTGAGGGCAAAACAGGTGCAAGTGTACAGCTCGGTTAAACCATTTTGCAATGTGAGGGGAGCTAATTAATATGTATTCTTTTGCATGGAGGGGAAATACTTTACTTTTGCACATAGATCTGATATACTGCATAGCTTTATGTTTACTCTATAGATTTGAGATGAGCTACAAAACTTCACCTCTCAATTCTAATTCCACTTTTGAAATACAAATTTGCCTCCCCTTACAGATCAACATGGTATTGCTCAGGTCTAGACTTACACCTAAATAAAAGTTGTAAGGGCAGTTCTGGATCAGCCCCTTGAGCAGGTGGAACCTAGAGAGAGACCTGCAGCGTGGGAATCCACATTATGGTTCCTAGTAACCCTATTCACTCAGCACTAGGGCTGTCTTCCCTCAGGGAGAAGGGCCCCCTTCCTAGACACAACCAGCTGATAGCACAAGGTCTCTTCCTGCAGCACTACTATTTTATATGTAATGATGCCAACATGATATCATTGTGGAACTAAAGGTTCCAGCATTCAGGGCTTGATGACACCTGAAGGTTCACATCCACAAAATATAACAAAATACAGTCACAACAAATATTTTTATTCATTAATCACTCCAGGGACAGATTTACTAAGTTGCGGGAAAGGAAAAGTGAAGATGTTACCCATAGCAACCAATCGGATTCTTTTTCTCACTTTCTTATTACATACTAGAAAATGTCAGCTAGAATCTGATTGGTTGCTATGGGCAACATCTCCATTTTTCCAAACCTGCAGCTTAATAAATCTGCCCCCAAGACCTCTCTGTTGCCCCATTCGTTCAGCATGAACTACTTCTTCAAGTATTCCTGCTTTTAAATGAAAGGCTGAAAAATAATACCTCCATTTCTATGTGCTATGTGAAAGATATGTTCTCTTACAGGAATCCTTAATGGTTACATATTTGCAACTATATTGCATTTTAAATCCCCTCTGTGCAATCAATGGCTTCTCATCATCAGGCAGAGTCTTGGATTACGGTTTACGATAGAATGTAACACCTTCTGCTTTTCCATCTACTATCACTAAAACTGCATTAAGAGAACAGCAACAACATTAAACAGTAGCACCTGATGTTGAAACACAAGACTGAAGAACACAGCAACCCAGCCTTTCACAGGCTCTCAGTGCACTTCAAACACTATGTAACATTTTTATAGGACTGTAAGGGCCAGATTTACTAAGCTGCAGGTTAAGAAAAGTGGAGATGTTGCCCATAGCAACCAATCAGATTTTAGCTGTCCTTCTCTAGTATGTAAAAAGGAAGTGAGAGAGCTAGAATCTGATTGGTTGCTATGGGCAACATTTCCACTTTTTCACAGCTTAGTAAATCTGGCCCCAAATGTTTTCATAATTCATAAATTTCAGCACATCACATTTAAATAAAATACATTTTGGTTTTGTGTTGCAATCAATACATTATTTATCTTTCATTCATTCTGTATTTATTTTGTAAGAGAACATTTTTAAAGAAAATATATTAATATAAACAATTAAACCATTCGTCTAGATAAGATTTCCTGAAAACCAGGTGTTTGGGGTTTATTCCCACAGTTTGGTAATTGCTGTTATTATTTACAACCTGCTTTAGGTAAATTGCAGGCATTGTTATTAGTACATAAAGGTCATGCTGAGCACTGCTGACAAGTACATTGAAGTAACATTCATGTTACATTTTCTGAGGCACTGACTATGAAAATAGTGAACAGTATGTGTGGAATATTTTTACTGAAATGAATAGAAAATAACCATTTCTGCACGCACAACTTCATTCTAAATCCTTCATTTTACATATGAAGATGGCGATATTATATTTTGTTTAGAGCATTGTGTATGTTTGTACCATTTTAATCCAAAGAAATAGCTCAAATTATTTTTATATTTTATGATAGTATACTGGGGTGTAAAGGGGTCTTACAAGAGTGGGTAATTAGTGGAATAACCTCCCATCTGAGGTGGTTAAGGCTAACAGAGGAGAACATTTTGAACATGCTTGGGATAAATATAAGGATATCCAAAATCTCAAATTAAATTGTGGGTAAAATAGGATCTGGGTTCATTATAGTTTTAATTTAATGGCTGGGCAGACTGGATGGACCGTGTGGCTCTTATCTGCCGTCCTTGTCTATAAGCTGGATCCAGACTTAAGTGAGTGAAATTAGTTACTCCTGGCTTAAACTATCTATGTTGATTGCAAGGGGAGTCAAGTTTTCTTTATTCTTTGCATGCAGGGATATATCTTTGAATTGCTTACTGCACACAGATACTGACCAGCTTTACTATCACACCGTTATTTAGACTTGGGATTTTACTATCACACTGTTATTTAGACTTTGGATAGGAAACATCACATTTCACTGTCTGCAACAGATAAAATATGACTCCCCTGCAATCAACATGGTTTAGCCCAGGAGTAACTCATTTCAAGCACTTACTTAAGTCAGGATCCAGCCCCATGTTTTTATGTAACTATATTCAAGGATTATAAATTGATATCTTTTGGGGACAGGGCTTTCTATCCTCTTGTCTTCCACCTCCTTCCGTTTCATCTCTACTCCCTCTGCGCTGATACTTGAATTGTATTTTGATACAAAAATGTGTATTTTTGTCTTGCTGTCAGCTTTGCATCATCACTTTTAACACCCTGTATGTTGTGTTTATGTTTATTTTTATGCTTACTCATTGTTCATGTTGGGGCTGATCCAGAGTTTAAGAGTAAGGGAAAATCCGATGCAAGTGTAGACCTATGCCATGTTGCAATGTGCATATGAGTTTACGTTCTCTCGCATGCAATTTGCTTTTGCACATAGAACTTAAATACTGCGTAGCTTTAGGTTTAATCTCTAAATTAGAGTTGCGTTATGGATCATGGGCCGTATTCACACCTAAGAAGCTCTGACTTCTTAGGTGCGTAGATTTAAGAAATGGCCTACTACGCATGTGTAATAGGGCATTTATGCATTCTATGTACGAGTAAGGTATGTAGATTGCCTCCATGCGGTCTTTAAAGACTACACGGAGTAGTTTAGTTAAAAAGAGACCTTGAAAGATGGTGTAACATTGGGTGAATCCAGGCAGCAGGACAGTTGGGAGATATGGATTTGGATCTATTGGAAACCCCTTTGAAGTCTCACACATTACATAGTTACATAGTTGATGAGGATGAAAAAAAGACAACAGTCCATCAAGTTCAACCTATTTTGGATCTCCTGCGATCCCTATCTTTATATATGAAGTTAATCCATATGAAGCAACCTCCAAACTGTTGCAATCATAAGATAAATAAATACATATCCTTGTCTCCACTTCTGTCCTTTATTTAAATTAGCGTAACCCTGGATGTCCTTTTCTGCTAAAATTTTATCTAATCCTTTCTTAAACATATCAACTGAAACTGTCATCACAACCTTTTCTGGCAGTGACTCCACATCCTGACTGCCCTTACTGTGAAGAACCCTTCCCTGGCAGTGACTCCACATCCTGACTGCCCTTACTGTGAAGAACCCTTTCCTTTGCTGGTTGTGAAACTTCTTTTCCTCTAACCTTAGTGGGTGCCCCCGTGTCCTGTGTACAGTCCTTGGGGTAAAAAGTTCCTTTGAAAGTTCTCTGTATTGAATCATGATGTATTTGTATATATTGATCATATCTCTTCTTAGTAAACATGTCTAAACTGGCTAGCCGTTCCTCATAGTTCAATGACTCCATACCCTTTATCAATTTTGTCGTCCTTCTCTGAACCCTTTCTAGTTCCAAAATGTCTTTTTTATAGATTGGTGCCCAGAACTGAACTGCGTATTCGAGATGAGGCCTTACCAATGATTTATATAGTGGCAAAATTACACAGTCTTCCCTTGCATCTATGCCCCTTTTTATGCATGTTAATACTTTATTGGCCCTTGCAGCTGCTGCTTGGCATTCAGCACTATTGCTAAGTCTATTGTCCAGAAGCACTCCCAAATCCTTCTCCATTAAAGATTCTCCTAAATTTACCCCATTTAATTTTTATGCTTGTTTTTGATCCCTAAATGCATAATCTTACATTTATCTATGTTAAATCTCATCTTCCATTTGGCCGCCCAAACATGTACCTTAAACTAATGTGATCCAGACAGAAGAGGAGCTCTAGCTTTGTGAACCACGAACGTGGACTCCAGGAGCTCACTGATCTGTGTGGATCTCGCTGCCACAGGACTTGTTGTATAGTTCTCGTATTCATCATATCTTTTATATAAAGATGGCCCCGGACTGGCCATCCGGAAAGTATCTACAGCCAGCACCCTTTATGCTTTAATGTATGCAAGAACTCACCCTGGGAATGCAGGGTAATATTGGCAGGACCTTGTGCACTGGAAACATCTAATCATGTTATGATTGTATGAGAGTCCAGAAAGATTCAATTGAGGATCTAAGATATTAATAAGATATTATTGAGCAAAGTGCATCTAATAATATCAGAAATAGTAGCATACAGTACTCAGTTTCATTTTAATAAAATTATTAAATGTTTGTGTATGTATATCTTTTTAAGGGTATGAATAAAACTTTATATACTTATAACTAGTGCCATTTCATTAGAACTATCACTGATTGGCTGGGTTTCCTATCAATCTCGGCTGGCTGGAAAAATGATTGGCTAGCTGCATCGTATCCCTCCTAAATTAGGGATGGAACAATTGAGATATATGGATGTGCAGTAAACTGTACACAGAATGAATAATGGCATGGTCATGTGATCGGCAATTCCTATGACACGAACAGGAGATGACAAGCATATTTATAACATATACATTATAACCAAATATTCAGAAAACTTCCTGGACTTAATGACAACAACATTTTTAAATACTTAAATTGCCAAACGGCTGATCGCTGTAACCATCTCCCCCTCAAACCATGATAGACAATAATCTTTTACCATTGTTTCTATTCGGGTTTTGTGGTGCCCGTGTGCTAACATCTGCTATAGCTTTGAGCAGCACCATCATATTCTATTTATCCTAACTAAACGAGTGCACCTAGTAACCAAGGCCACTCCCATTAACAATTAAGGCGACTATAACCAGGATTCGGCCTCCAGGACCGACATCCAATTTGGAAGCTAAAAGCTGATGCCTCATACCGTGACCGCCCAAAGCTACAGAGATTCCTGTCACTATGTGCCAAAACTCAAGTCCTTACTCCCATTGCTGCCGCCGCACTGTGCTCCGTCTGCAAAACAAGAATACATGTCAACAAAAAGACATCCTAAGAAACCAACAAGGGAGGGAGGGAAAATTACAGGAACAAAGATGGAGGAGGGCGGCTACACACAACTCCTTATAACAGCCCTTTATTAAACAAACCCCTCCCCTTCCGTCCCCTACCAACCATTTAGACCAATTAAAACCCTACAAACCATCAAGTCAGGAGGGGGGTGGTCAAGCCCCAGCCTGGCATTTATGCTTGCTCGGTCATATGCAGACATTGCCTGTCTCTATTAGTGCTGTACTTGATACATTTATGAAATTTGATATAGGGTAAAAAAATTTAATTATTTGCTTATTATTTAATTATTTACTTATTATCTACTTGCTCCACTGCTTGTAGGTAGACATTTTTGGTGCAGGTTGTGTTCTTGCAGCCTGAATCAATATTCAATATCTATTCACTAGAAACTAGTCATGTTGGCCTCACCAACAAAATGGCTGCCTTCTATGTATGTGGACCAGACTAAACAAAGCAGAGTAGTTTCATCATACAGCTGGCAGATTCACTATATTACCTCTATGGTTCTAAAATCTGTATTACAAATAATGAAAAGTGTTGAAAAATAAATTGAAATATACATACTGTGTCCCATTACACAAGGGAGATATTTTTCTGTTTCTATAATTACCACTGAATATCTGACTGAATTACCCAATTTTTAATTAATCAACTGATGTATAACATGGGTTTTTTCATCTGTTAATTAATAAACCTCAGTTAATTCAGTCAGATAGCCAGCGGTAAGTACACGAGCCGGCAAATATCTCCCAGAGAAAATGACAGCAACAACCAGTGTGACATGTATGAAAATAATAGTTATCTTACATAATTAAATGGCTTGTGCTGCATAGTAATGTGTCTTGTTACAGTCGTGTTTTGTAATTCAGTAAATTACAGAACTCCTGCTAATTGCCGCACTTTGCAAACCACTTGATCCCTAACTGACAAAATACCAGGTATAAAAAAAAAGGAATAACTCGTGGTTAGCCTCAATAACGCTAAAACAGTCTAGTGCCACATTCTTTGTCCACGAAGCAATGCCACATTGGGCAGTGAATATTAACTTTATATATACAATGAAAACCTTTTTTTTTCTTTATTTTTTTGGGGGGATGGCGGGGTAGGTGGTTATCAGACAGGAGCCACTTTGACCATTTGGTAGTACTGGTATTATTTATTGCAGATAAAAGCCACACAGCCCATTCAATCTTCCCAGTTGTTTTTTTTTTTTAAACAATCCTGAACCTTGTCCCTATTTGTTAGTCAATTTAATTTAAGATTTATGATCTCGTTATACTCTATCTATCCAAAGCAATTTTTACCCTCCAGCACCTCAGATGAAAACTTATTCCACTTATCAACTACCCTTTCAGTCATTTTTCCTTGTTTTTTTCTATACCTATCACCATCCAGTTTATACACATGCCATTGTGTTCTAATACACCTTTGATAATACCCCCCCTCCCTCCTCAACCTGGTTACACCCTTTATATATGTGAAAGCTGCTATCTTATACCGCTTGGCCCTTCTCTGCTCCAAGCTATACATGTTTACTTCCTCTAATCTTTCACTGTATGATTTGTGGCACAGGCCATGCATCATTTTAGTTGCCCTTCTTTGCTCAGTCTAGTCTAGGGTTTGTCTACCCTGTTACATATCTTTGTGACATCCACAAAAAGGCATACAATAATTCCCCTCTATACCACGTGTAATATCAGAAACTGTGCATTACTTTAACTGTGCACAGCTTAAATATGCCGTTCCTGCAATTCATTAAAATTTTTGCACAGCTGTGTTGCTGTTTCTTTGCTTCAGTCCCATAGTCTAGCTGTGATTTATGCAAATGAACATCATCACTGCTATTCATAATGTTCCTGGAGGTGGACGGGGCCTGGTGACAAAAGTTACATCATCAAGTCCCACCCAATCACTAGTAACACTAGGGACTGCTGTAATGACAGGCAGTGGGGCAAGACTTGCCTGCTCTCCTGGGATACCGCCTGAATTTTCAGGAGTCTCCTGGATATTCCGGGACAGTCAGCTACCATGGTTAATTTATCTAATACTGTACAAAGAGTTTAAAAAGACTTTCTAGCTCTCACTACAGAGACTCAAACCCGGAAAAGTCTTGATTTTTGGACAAGTTTGTATAATTGATTCTAGAATTCAAATAATTCAGAAACTTCTCAAATTTAACAACAAGAGGAAAAAAAGACGTTAACAGTATTCCTAAGAGACAGCTACTGGGACTATTTATTTACTTTTGGCCAATCTTATGTGCTATTTTTATGTGCAAATGTGTATGTTACAAATACTAGGTTCAACTCAAAAGAATGATCATAATAGTTCTGTCTCTGAAATGCCTGGTTTGCTACAGATAAAATTAATTTTAATGTAGATTTGTGTTGTCTGTACATATTTTTCAAAAGTCAAAGGGCATTAGTAATTAGTATATGATCCATTGTGCCACAATGAATTAAGGTAGACATTGCAGTGATTAATAAATATGCTGACTGCCTGCAGGATCCCTAAATGGTAACAGCCAATCAGAGTGAGGCTGCCTCTCAGGTACCCATTATTGATTGGACATCCTTGTTGGGACTGTTATGACTGCATATGAATCTTTATCTTTTGGTGGTCACACTGGACAATCTGGCTATCAGTGGAGCAATAACACTCAATGTCCCTTATATCAACAGAAAAGAAAGCACTCACATACAACATAGACATGAAACATTATATATATATACTTGTAAAGAATGTTGTTACATAATTAGATTTTGTTTAGGTAAATCGGTACCCCCTAGAGTGAGAAATATGTACTGCACGGAGGCACAGTCAATGCACCTAGATGCAATAAGTTGCTTTGCTGTGAGTTATAAAAATAAATTAATCAGGTCTGGAAAGCACAAAGTACATATGGTCATTAAGGACTCTGCAAGAGACATTTTCAATATCCCATAATAGGGTTGGGAGGTCTTTCACCCTGCAGAATTTGGATTCACTAACAACACATTTCGCTGTCTTTTCAAAGCTGTATCCATTTGTCATTTTCATGATGATCCCTAAAGACAGGCTTAATTTTTAAGGAATGATTCATATAAGTCACCGAATTCTAATTTGCTATAAGAGAAATTACTCCACTTTACATAGACTGTACTGTGGTGGTTCATATATTTCCAGTATTTTAGCACCATCTAGTGGACAAATGTAAAAATCACATGTTTGGTTCCTACTCATTGCTAAAGAATAAATATTATCTACCAATGTAACATATTAAATAGTAAAGAGAGGTGTTCCTGCACTGGAATCCAAAAAAGGGAGTAGAGATGCATGGGGCAATGATGCAGCCTAGAGGGTCAGAAGTGAGGGGATTCTGCAGGCCCAAAATAAAATGTCAATAATGGAGTAAGATGACCTCTGCTTTGTGTATCAATAATCATTAGACAACACCAAAGGAATATGATTTAAAAAGTCCTTTACTTTTAACAAATCAATAATAAAAAAAAATAATAATAAAAAAGACAATCACAATGTAGATTAAAAGCAAAGAAAATCGGTTTAAAAGGTTGGTAAAAATATAAATAAAATTAGAATAAAATTAAATGTAATTGAAAAGAAATAGAGAAAATTTAAAATAATAATGATAAGGAGGATACAGGCTTTAAGAGAAACTGATAAGACATAACACAGTGGATTAGACTATGAGGAGGTATTGTAAGAATGAGGAAATGAAGTTATGGGTGGAGAAGAGAAAATAAGTGTTAGATTAGAGAGTGAAAATAAGGAGAAATTAAACAAACATGAAAAACACACTCCTATGGTAGTGGCAGTTTAAATGGCACTGGCCCTGTTCCAGATCTGTGTATACGCCAGCTGGCGAGGGCTGCCAAGAGTAATTCTGGACCCTGATACAGCAACTTCTTTGGGCCCCCCCCCCTATAGTTGGTGTGCTGTCAAAGGTGGTGTGTCCAAACTATTGGGGCACGGCTGTGCCTCCTTGGGGGCATGCCTAGCAGGTTTAAAGGGCCAGGTCACCCCTCTACAGAATAAAACCTGTACATGTCTTTCTTGGGGGTGGAATTAGGAAATCTCCTAGCACATAAGAGGGTCCCAGCTAAGGTATCCATGCCATTAGTTGCAGAGTGTAAAATAAATTTGGAGGGTAGCACCCTACCTGATAGTTATTATGCAGCAAAACCTGTATAAAATAACTATGAATTGATTTACACAATTTACAGCACAGTTTAGACAGGTTTTGTCTCTATTAGTCAATATATGTCATAGCTATATGGGAAAAAATATATAACAAAAATAGCAACCAATATTTGAATAGGGTATTATAATATTGGTGGCTATTTTTTTAAATATATATTTATTTTATTTTATTTTCCCTCGTGGTCATTACACAATTAATAGAAACAAAACCTAAGTAACATTCTTTATAGCCTGTTTTTGTTATAGCATGTTGAATTTTACGAAGTAGGTGGCGCCGATAGCCGGTGGGGAGTCAGCTGTGAGAAGGCAACACGTAACGGAGGGTAGGAACCCCCTGCCCTCGGCGCTCAGGAGGAAATGGTCACTGCAAGAACACAACTGTCATATTAGCACACCCAGGGTATGCAACTGGGAACCAGCCAGCCGGTGTAGCTTCCTGCTTCATCTCAAAGGGGTGTGGCTTCCCTGTACCATACCTTACGTCCTAACAGGTTAGCACTTATCTATAGGGAAGGGAGGGGTTAGGGAAAAACAGTTAAGAAGAAGGCTGGACCCCAGCCTGAATTACCCTTATATACCCCTCTATAAGTCTCATCCCCAAAGCCAACCCCTTACTAGCTCACAAGCTAAATGCTTAAAGTAATACCTGTTGTGCCAGCCTAGCAGCCAGGTGTTTATTATCTTTCATGCCCAATATGGGCATTATCTCCCTTTTACTTACCGTATTTCCCCATGTATAACACGCTCCCTTGTATAAGACGCACCCCATTTTTGGAGCCTAAATAAAAAAAAAAAAAATTATTGTATTTTTTAACTATTATTTTTAACATTATTTAATAAAAAATTGGGTGCATCTCATACAGGGGATCAGGGGATGTAACACTGAACTTACCTTTCCTGTCCCTCCAGCAGTTTCAGGCTCTCTCCCATGCAGCTGTGACTATGGACATTTACCTATACCTGCCCCTTGTAGCTCATGTGGGACTCACTGTTGAACTAATTATCTCCTGAAATCTGTAGGCTCCTGTGTTGATTGCTGGCACCTGCTTAGTGAGTTAATCTTTCACCTTCTCACTGAGCAAAGTACAGGTCCTTCTGGTCTTTTTTACTTCACTGAGCGTAACTCCTGTTGATTCGCTTTGTCTAGCCTGTTGTTTGTTTTTTGCTGGTTCACTTCATTTACCACCCTTTCTATTGCTATGTCATTGTTTATTATTATTTAACCAGAGTCTGTTACCTTATGTTTGTGAAACTTACCTGGAATTTGTTACGTATATGCCTCATTCCTGCATTCCCCCTGTATATGTTATTTCCACATACAGCCACCTTTATGTTCCATTCTTTTGTAAGTGAGAATCAGCTGTGTTTTATGTGTGCATTTAAACCCTTCTGCAATCTACAGCAGACCGGTTTACTCTAATTTGTGTATCACGTCCTGGGTTCCATAACAGTAAGAGACCTATTGCAAACAGGAGTTTGGGTGCCGATCATTATCTACACAGAGCAGCTGTTTGTAGCCGTTCCATAAGCTACAATACTAGCCAGGTCTGGAGCTAGGGTGTTCAATGTCTGCATACCATAAGTTTGCTTCTTAAGCACGGCCTTTTCCAAAATGACCTCACCTACGCTTGTGTAGCAGGTCCTTTACGTAGTCTACAAACCATTTAGGGAGTAGAAAGACTCATGCCGTGGCAGCCTCTGGGCTGATTTAAGAAGAGTGGGTGGGAAGAGGTATGTTAAGGAGGAGAAATAACGTTCGTATTTAACATCTTAAGATGGAGAATATGGACGGGATGTTAGGGAAGCCCCAGGGAACTCTTAGGTGCCCTAGGTTCTTTAAAAAAAGGGGAGGTGGCGTGGGAGGAAGCTTTAGGATAGGTGCGGATACATGCTTATATATACATCTGCTTATCTGCACCTTCTAAGAGCTTTCCTAAGTGTGAATACTGTCCTGCAAAGTAGTGCAGATTGCGTAGCTGCTGTCTCTGCCCTCTGGCCCTGAGCACCGCACCTGCAATATAGATTCAGCTGTGTAAATATTAGTCGTCACTATAATAATATATTCATGGATTGAAATTAGGAATCGTCTTTTGGAGTCTTAAGAGACTTCTTACAGTATTGAGAAAATATGAAGAAAATGATATTGGGGTAGATCCAGAACTACGTGTGCCGTACGTTTATTCGCGGAGCGTATTTTCGTGCACATAAGTTCGCTACACTCCCGTCGGCACACCCCTTGCACGGACGTATTTTGTCAAGATACACTTCCCAAACCCTACCTTAACTTTTTCCAACGTAACCGCAGTCATATGCACACGTACGTATGGGCTGAACGAATTTACGCAGCTAAGCACGCCCATACTGTACACTTTAAATACCTTACCTCGCCTACTTCACGTATTTCACACGTAATTTGGACTAACGTAAAATCGGCACGCCCACACGTAAGTTACGCTACGTGAATGTGCGTATTTTCTATGGTGCGCATGCGCAGTGCATTCTAAACAGCGATTTTACGTGTCCGCCACGCGTAAATTCGCTTCGACGCGTAGTTCTGGATCAGGCCCATTTTGTCTAAAAGTAGGCCTTGGCAATCTCCAGATGTTGTACAAAAGAAAGACACACATGCTGCATTATCCAAGATGCTCCCGACGTAATTCTGCGATCCGTTCTTCACAACTCCCCCAGAACATTCGGGAGCTACTGAAAATGTGACCAGCACGTCTAGACTCCTGGGAGAGCAGACAACTCTTCATTTAGCTCACACTGCGCCAGTTCCTGAGCTACGTTTCTATTACGTTACAATGCGTAGCGTATTTACGCTAGCGCCATTTCTATGTACTCCCCTAGAGTAAATACTCTAACGTACGTAGGTCAGGATCTAACCCACTGTTGCTAGATGACATTCACTGCGCCATCCAGCCATGACCTTACTGTTCAATTCTACTGCATTATAAATAAGGAGGTGGGTCTTGTTGCTGTATTTTAATGCCATTTGCTTCATCGTGAATCTACTAAATACTTCAGTTGTGACCCACAACATTGTTCAGTGAGGGACTGGGCTTGAAGACTTGAATGTAGAACCCACCAGCTGGATCTCTCTATATATCTGGATGCTGAATATTAAAGTTTTAAAGGGAAAAAGTATATATTGTCTAAAAAATAAAAATGACAGAGAAGGAAAACTAAGTTTTTATTAAGACGGTGGAAAAGAAGTCTATCCAGTGTTGAATAATCATCAGCAACTACTGGGAGAGGTTCAGAAAAAGTGAAAGTAAAAATATGCAGTAAGTTGCCAGGAATATAACAGCCCAGTCGACAGCTAAACATTTGCGAGGCTGCACTATAAAGAAGAACCAGACGTTGGAGCTAGAAAAAGGAGGTAAGTGTCATAGGGATCAATATAAAAAGGAGTTCTCTCCTGGCATTCAGCTTTTCCCAGCCCTACTGTTTCCATTATTCTGTATCGGAAACCTCAGGGCTGTAAGATTCATCAAGTTGAGAAGAGCCTATCTAAGATAGGACTTACCTGTTTCAGCAGTTCCCTGCCCAGCAGCTCAGGATTTTTCTGTTTCCTCTCTTCTGCATACGCAGAAAGTCATTTTTGTAAGTATTGACATTTCTGTCTGTAGGATCGTCACAATGGCTGACGATCTACAAGGAATGGAATTTCAATAATTTGGTGCAGAATGATTGGTTACTTTCCCTGCACACCTGCCAGCTGTTAACACAGGTCCGTGGGGTCCCAATCATGTGACCTCACCAATGATGTCACATAGAGATGGGCCCACGGATGTGTCCTAGAGCAGAACAGCCGCCCTGACTTCCTTTATTGTATGACAAACATGAGACTGTATGTTAACAGATTTATTATCGCATTCCTTTATATAATATATAAGTTACACTCTAAAAAAATAACTGCAAAAACACAATCATATGTGTTCTGTGTACTTATAATGGAAAACCTACAGTGTCTCTTTTATATATGATATTCAATTAGTTTAAGAAGAAACATTACCACTGTAGACTTCACATGTCTGATTAAACCATATAGCATATTGTAATACTTTTTTATGTATCTTTGTTAACTGTATTAAGACCTTTGAACTATCTACTGTTCCTGTTAATAAATTGAATACATTTCTTTACTTCCAATTTATGTTAATATATCTTTCCTCATTTCTAGGTTTACTTTAAGTCTTGAACAATACTAATGTTCTTATAAAGCATGACCATACGCCACCTCTTGTGTTACCATTTTTAATAAAATATTAGGTAGCGGCAGGTGCAGACTACAAACTAAAAATTGCCTCTTTTATAAAAGGATAGTGATTTAAAACATTTGATGAGGGTCAAAGACTTGTGAACCTGTTACAAATAGTACAACATAGGAATATTATCCGATATATAGTAAAGTTTTGTTTTTTTTAAAGCACTATTAGAAAATAAACAAGTTGGGGGTTTGTAATATTGGTATTATTAGAAGTATAATTTCATCTAAACTTTTATTTTAATCTGTCTGTGAATACGATTTCTAGCAATCAGCAGGTTTATAGTAGCATGGATTGAATATTTTGTGCTGATCATAAAATAACATAGCAGGTCAGATGGAGAAGGGGAAGAATTAGTATAAATCATTCAGGAAGTTCCCTTTATATTGTAGAAAGCACGTCAATAATGTAGGTGGAACCTTTTATTATATTGTTTTTATCAAAGCAAATATTTTTACCATCCATTCTATGAAACTTCCTGGTTATTTAAATAGTTATAATGTAACACCAAACCAGGGCTGTCATAACATTGATTTGTTGGGGGGGGCAAGAATTTAGCCCTTCCCTTGGCACCCCCTCTCCCCTTGGTCTGCCTTCCGAAGCTTCTTCTCCTCCTCTCATTTGCGGTGGGCTCTCTGCTCACTGAATGATGCTGACATTACCTTGGAATCACACCAGAGTCACTCTGATTGAAGTAGCTGTCTCTGCGCAATCCTCTGTCGGCACTACCCCCCTTCTCCCCCCCGGCACCTCCTGCTGCGGCTGTCCCTTCATATTTTAGGGCATCCTTCCCCTGTTCTGACATCTATATCGGTGACTGGCATAGTGCACTTGCTGGGACATTGCATAGTGACCACGTCTAAATAACAGTGTGATAGTAAAGCTGGTCAGTATCTGTGTGCAGTAAGCAATTCAAAGATATATCCCTGCATGCAAAGAATACAATTACCTTGACTCCCCCTGCAATCAACATGGTTTAGCCCAGGAGTAACTCATTTCATGCACTTACTTAAGTCTGGATCCAGCCCAATGTGCTTGAGTCAACATATTCATGTATCTACAATGAGTTTATTTTATGTGTTTTCCTAGGTGTTTATGAAGTAGCAGTTCTTTAATAATCATTCCGTATGTTATTGTTTGCATGCACTGGACACGTAATTAGTCACCGTTTAAACATTTTCCTTTTTGTTGTCCCGGAACAGTAAACATGTATACCAGACTACAGTTCTTTGGCTCTATGGCGCATATAACTCACTTTAACAATAGTGGTGAGATCGCAGTGGTTGTAAGTGACACCACTGTGAAGTTAACGGTGGGGGACATCACTGCTGAAACTACAGACGCCATAGTGAATTTAAACAATGGAACACTTAACAACGACATTGGTAAGTACTTACACATTCTAAAGATAGGGACAAAGGTTTAAAACCTGTATTTTTTAAATAATGAGCCTTAAAATAAGATTTGTTTTGAAACAACAATGGAGTTTTTGAGCATATTCTTATAGGTCTATTGTCATTCTGTATCATAGAAGCTAGCTAACGTGTGGGATCCCCATAGAATAACAGACAATTTTCATTAAATCATTAATAAACTGAGAAACAAAAGGGAGAACATTAACAATTCAGAGCACAGAACAGCGATCATATGCTATATATCATATCTAGGTACCTAAAGAATGTATCTCCACCAGGATATTCCACAAGTAATACAGACACGGTATACCATCACATTCTTTGGTTAGCTGCAGTTTCATCACTATCATGGAGTGAGATTGCTGTCACTTACAAAATGGTAGAGTTGCTAATTCACAGATTTGTGTGTTCGATTCCTGGATGTACAGGGTCTGTGTTCCAGTGGAGCGGGCCTTGAGACAGAAGCCTCTTTGCACTGACAGTGGTTATAGACTATCCAATGCACATGTGGAGAAGATGCAAAAAAAGCTCTTTTCAGAGCTTTACAGTTCTTGGACCGTATTCACACTTAAGTGTGAAATAAGTATGCACGGATTCGCAAATGTACGCACCTACGTTGCAAGGCAACTCACATGACACTCCCCTCGCACTTACGGATTTTGGTTGACTTTCGCCACCATAGGGCAACCTTAACAATACGTGCGTATATTTGTGCTTAAAGTGCTTATGTACATGCATACATTTTTAACTGCACCCATATTAGGCCATTTAAATGCCTCCCCTTACCCACTTTCACTTAACTTACTACGTACAGAGGACTGGATGTATCGGGCATATCTCATTAGGCATATATTTGATGTCTGTGCCTAATGGATTTCCGTGTCGAAATCCTATGTAGCTTGCGTAAAAAAAGTTACTAAGCATGCGCAGTTTATCTTATCCTAAAAATACGCATGCAAAAAGCAGCACTTTCGTGAGTGTGAATACAGTCCCTTGTGTGTATTGCCAAACACTTCTATTAAGGCTCTTTCCACCAGTAAGAGTTTGCAGTTGTCACATGTAAGAAAAGGATATAACCTTAGTATAAAAAAAAAACTGCGTACCAAAAGTTATGTAAAAGCATATCATAGGAATTAAACTGCAGGACTTATCTGTGTAGAACTTATGCAACCGGATCTGGTCTCCCGTCTATAAGAACACTTTTTATTGTAACTGCTAGTGACAGATCCACTCCGACAGTGAAGAAAGGGGAACTGTCTTGGATGATGTTAGATGCTGTTTCCTACTGAAATGTTCTTTGCTGTCTACGCGTTTCGACTCAGGAACCATGTGCCTTCTCAGGCTTCCTCAGGAGATCAAAAAGAATTCTTTGATCTTGATCCAGCCTTTTTTGTACGTTTTTTTCGGTGTTCCTCAATTGATTTCATTGATTGATATGTGGCTCAGGTGTCTGAGTTTGTCAATGAGTGCTCAATTGGCTGTGGAAAATTGAAAGTGTAACAAAGGGAAATACATGTTTACATATATGTTATTTATATATTTGCATTTTTAGGCGTTTCCAAAGACATTCTTACTGCAGCCGGTGACACTGTGAAGAAAGAATGTGAACGATTAGGTATGTAACAATCCTGTACAAGAGACAGTCAGTAGTGCAGATTTTTCCCAGTGACAATTAGGATATACATTGGATGTGAGAAAGATGTTATGTTGCTTTGACACAAGGCAATAGACATTTTGGTTTTTGATGCACAAAAAATGGATCCAAATTCTAGTACCTTGATTTTCAGTAATGGCCACAATAGTAAAACATATATGAAATATCAGTTTAAGGATTCAAAGAAAACAGTCCCATAACCTGCCAACTGTGTAGCCTCATTTAATAGGTTGCCGGTTTCCTCTAATATGTCTATATGTGTTAAATGGGTTTCCTTACTCATGCCTCCTCTACTGGTTTTTCCTGGTTCATTCTGGTCCTTCCCGATGCTGTGTCAATGATTATCTGATTCTACTGGGCCTGTGTGCAGATATTAGATAGATAGACAGATAGATAGATAGATAGATAGATAGATAGATAGATAGATAGATAGATAGATAGATAGATAGATAGATGGATATGAGATAAATAGATAGATAGATGGATGGACAGATAGATAGATAGATAGATCAGGGAAATTTGAATAGTATACAGTTAATCAATAGCAAATATGTGTAGTATTTGAATTAACCATCGTTGGTTTTGTTCACATAAAAGATATAAATAAAACATCGATGTGATAAAAAAAACTATAGCAACCCGTGGAATGTAGAACTCTTTACAAGAAGCATCATTAGGAAGAAATAGATGTCTTGTAAAACGTTTCATTAAAAGATCTCAGCTGTTCTCGTATATAATCTCCTACATTAAGTAGAATCATGACTGGTGATCGCGCCATCCCCTGTGATAGATCTACGCCATCTCTAAGACAGTCTTATGTAGAGAATGGCGGATAAATAGTCCATTAGAGCAGTGGTTTTATGAGTAAAGGGGGACCTGAGACATCCTCTAAATTCTGCTAATTGTCCAATCTAGAGAAGAATTAGAGAGATAATGACAACATTTCCGTCTATAGCCGGGGATGTGGAAGGGTTTTATGGATATCGAGTACTCTGTAAAGCCGTGCACCTAACCCTCCATCACCCATAGTCTAACCCTAACCCTCCATCACCCATAGTCTAACCCTAACCCTCCATCACCCATAGTCTAACCCTAACCCTCCATCACCCATAGTCTAACCCTAACCCTCCATCACCCATAGTCTAACCCTAACCCTCCATCACCCATAGTCTAACCCTAACCCTCCATCACCCATAGTCTAACCCTAACCCTCCATCACCCATAGTCTAACCCTAACCCTCCATCACCCATAGTCTAACCCTAACCCTCCATCACCCATAGTCTAACCCTAACCCTCCATCACCCATAGTCTAACCCTAACCCTCCATCACCCATAGTCTAACCCTAACCCTCCATCACCCATAGTCTAACCCTAACCCTCCATCACCCATAGTCTAACCCTAACCCTCCATCACCCATAGTCTAACCCTAACCCTCCATCACCCATAGTCTAACCCTAACCCTCCATCACCCATAGTCTAACCCTAACCCTCCATCACCCATAGTCTAACCCTAACCCTCCATCACCCATAGTCTAACCCTAACCCTCCATCACCCATAGTCTAACCCTAACCCTCCATCACCCATAGTCTAACCCTAACCCTCCATCACCCATAGTCTAACCCTAACCCTCCATCACCCATAGTCTAACCCTAACCCTCCATCACCCATAGTCTAACCCTAACCCTCCATCACCCATAGTCTAACCCTAACCCTCCATCACCCATAGTCTAACCCTAACCCTCCATCACCCATAGTCTAACCCTAACCCTCCATCACCCATAGTCTAACCCTAACCCTCCATCACCCATAGTCTAACCCTAACCCTCCATCACCCATAGTCTAACCCTAACCCTCCATCACCCATAGTCTAACCCTAACCCTCCATCACCCATAGTCTAACCCTAACCCTCCATCACCCATAGTCTAACCCTAACCCTCCATCACCCATAGTCTAACCCTAACCCTCCATCACCCATAGTCTAACCCTAACCCTCCATCACCCATAGTCTAACCCTAACCCTCCATCACCCATAGTCTAACCCTAACCCTCCATCACCCATAGTCTAACCCTAACCCTCCATCACCCATAGTCTAACCCTAACCCTCCATCACCCATAGTCTAACCCTAACCCTCCATCACCCATAGTCTAACCCTAACCCTCCATCACCCATAGTCTAACCCTAACCCTCCATCACCCATAGTCTAACCCTAACCCTCCATCACCCATAGTCTAACCCTAACCCTCCATCACCCATAGTCTAACCCTAACCCTCCATCACCCATAGTCTAACCCTAACCCTCCATCACCCATAGTCTAACCCTAACCCTCCATCACCCATAGTCTAACCCTAACCCTCCATCACCCATAGTCTAACCCTAACCCTCCATCACCCATAGTCTAACCCTAACCCTCCATCACCCATAGTCTAACCCTAACCCTCCATCACCCATAGTCTAACCCTAACCCTCCATCACCCATAGTCTAACCCTAACCCTCCATCACCCATAGTCTAACCCTAACCCTCCATCACCCATAGTCTAACCCTAACCCTCCATCACCCATAGTCTAACCCTAACCCTCCATCACCCATAGTCTAACCCTAACCCTCCATCACCCATAGTCTAACCCTAACCCTCCATCACCCATAGTCTAACCCTAACCCTCCATCACCCATAGTCTAACCCTAACCCTCCATCACCCATAGTCTAACCCTAACCCTCCATCACCCATAGTCTAACCCTAACCCTCCATCACCCATAGTCTAACCCTAACCCTCCATCACCCATAGTCTAACCCTAACCCTCCATCACCCATAGTCTAACCCTAACCCTCCATCACCCATAGTCTAACCCTAACCCTCCATCACCCATAGTCTAACCCTAACCCTCCATCACCCATAGTCTAACCCTAACCCTCCATCACCCATAGTCTAACCCTAACCCTCCATCACCCATAGTCTAACCCTAACCCTCCATCACCCATAGTCTAACCCTAACCCTCCATCACCCATAGTCTAACCCTAACCCTCCATCACCCATAGTCTAACCCTAACCCTCCATCACCCATAGTCTAACCCTAACCCTCCATCACCCATAGTCTAACCCTAACCCTCCATCACCCATAGTCTAACCCTAACCCTCCATCACCCATAGTCTAACCCTAACCCTCCATCACCCATAGTCTAACCCTAACCCTCCATCACCCATAGTCTAACCCTAACCCTCCATCACCCATAGTCTAACCCTAACCCTCCATCACCCATAGTCTAACCCTAACCCTCCATCACCCATAGTCTAACCCTAACCCTCCATCACCCATAGTCTAACCCTAACCCTCCATCACCCATAGTCTAACCCTAACCCTCCATCACCCATAGTCTAACCCTAACCCTCCATCACCCATAGTCTAACCCAAACCCTCCATCACCTGTAGTGTAACCCAAACCCTTCATCACCTGTAGTGTAACCCAAACCCTCCATCACCTGAAGTGTAACCCAAACCCTCCATCACCCGCAGTTGCACTTTACCCTTTTATGAGCCCGTCCCCATAGCCCACTACAGTCCATCCCCGCAGCCTGCCTCAGCCCATGTCGGGGAGAGAATAATTTGGTATAGGCAATAGATAATTTGGTGAAATAGGGCTATTTGCTATAAGTACCCGTTCCCAAAAGTAATAACCACAATGTGAACCCTTTTGGTGCTGATACAACCGCAGTTCAGCTGTCAGTTGTTTGAGTGTGGAAACAGGGCATTCTGGCAGCTGTATCCCTTTTAGCAAGACCCTACTAAATCAGGTTGAGAGCCTGTATTTGTGAGTAGCTTTCACAATCTTTCTGTATGGAAACAGCAGGGGTGCGAGATTTACCAAGTAGAGAAGATACTAGCTGTTCTTCACTTGTTCAACAATAGGATTACATGTCAGGATGGCCAGCCTATTGGTAGAGACTGGACCTACCATTCCCCCTTTGATCCCCTGGTGAGCTCCCTAAAGCTCCTCCTGGCAGCTAGTCATTGAATAAAGGACCATTGTAGAATATGCTACACTCTTCTATATCTAGTTTTTTTTTCTGTTTTTGAAGTATTCAGTCCTATGAGATCAGGTGTAAAGGAGGGGAGCAGTGCAATTTGTGCCCCTTAAAAAGAGAGAGAGAGAGAGTGGGGCAATGAATAGCTAATAAATAAATAAATAGGTAAGGGTACTAAAACATTAGCACCAAGAAGTATACTTTTGCTTGAACACTTAATTAATCAGACTGTGCGTGTTTTATATTGCTTACAGCAGATTTATATTAGCACAGGGCGTATATGTTGTGCTGATAATAAAAGTACTTTGGTCAGGTATGCTTTGTAAGGAGGAGGAGAAGTATAAATCAGTGTGGAAGTTCCCTCTGTAATGAGGAAATTCTTGCAAGTCAGTAGATAAATATTTTAAGTGTATTTTGAATCACACTTTTTTTCTAACAGCAGCCATAATCACCAGCCATTTTTTTTTTTATTACTTCTGGGTGATTTAAAGAGCTTTATCTAACACCAAACTCAACACATCTGATACTTGGTTGCATTAGGAGGAATTAGAAAGAAATAAGTAGTAATGTCACTTTATAGGTCATTGGTAAAGCCTCATCTGGTATACTGTGTTCAGTTCTGGAGGCCTTATCCTCCAGAGGGGCATAAATCAGGGCTCTCCGGGATCTCCCGGAGGGAAGCTGCCAAAAGTCGGCAACCATGGCATACATACCTTGGAGCCTTTCAAATATATCAAAGTATTTAACCAGGAGCAGGAGGGTTGTAGTCTTCAAAGGTAGAGAATCACAAGAGCACGAGGGCAGCACTGATACTAGAGGATAGTAGCTTTAGAGCATTACTACACGCCTCCCATCAGAGGTAGTAGAGGTTAATACAGCAGAGCAATTGGGATGGACAGAAATATATCCAAAATAAAAAAAAACAACAACAAAAACTAATGATCAAATAGGGTCTGTGCTCATCATAGGTTTAAACAAATATGAGCAGACTGGGTTGGCCAAGTGTTTCTTACCTTCCATAAAATAATCCATATTTCTTTTGATGGTTTTAGTCATTTTAAATAGATACAAGAAAACACAGCAATGGAACAGAAGTGTTAACACAGGGCCGTATTTAGAGATGCGTTTGTTCAAAAGTACGCAATTATACGCACGCACGTAGCAAGCCAACACCCACCAACAGCCATGACACTCCCCTCTCACGGCCGTGCAATCGTATACATACGCCTCCATAGACCACCTCTAACTTTACATGTGTACATACGTGCGTATATGTATGCCGTAGATGGCGATTCTATGTAACCGCGCCCTCAAATACTCATTTAAATGCCCCCCCCACCCTCTTTCACGTAAGTTTTCAGGTACGTATTTTAACCCCGCCCATCCGTACGTATGTCCCCAAGTGCGATTCATATGTCCGTGCCTAAAGCACTCACGTGCGTATATTCTACGATAACTACGTAAATAAAGTTACTACGCATGCACAGTTACACCGTACCTAAAAATACGCGCGCAACTCCACGTGAAAACGGATCTGTGAATCCGGCCCATAGAGGTGCAGAAATTCTTAGGGGATTAGAGGGAATTTCCTTTAGGTGTAATGTAATAATGTGATGAGGCCCCCAAGTGGAATTTAGACCACCAGTACTGAAACCATCATAGGTCAATGGCCTTACAGTGGGGCACTGCCCAAAATTCAGCAATCCTGATATCTAGCGACTTATGATAATCATTAACATGGCATGTGAGTAGCCTCATGAAGGGATGTAGTTGTCGCTGTGTTGGCCCATTCTCGACACTATTCTACTACCGGCAGCTTAAATGTAGCTGTATCATTGCAAACACCTTTTTAATAAAGAATACTTCAATCCTGGAATGCGTTGTACAATGTCAAATGCTCTTATTAGGGTTAGGGTTAGGCCTTGGGACAGAGAGGGCTAGGGTTAGGCTGCAGAGAGGGGAGGGTTAGGGTTACATTGCAGGAAAGGGGTGGTTAGGGTTAGGATAAAGAAAACTATCCAGTCGCCATTGGACTCTTCATAGAGACTACAGCCGAGGAAATGACGTAGTCTCTCCTAAAAACTACCAAAAACTGAGAGCAATAGTTGCATTACTGAAACGTGATCTGTTGAAAGAAAATCTTCAAAGTGGCAGACTACAACCCCTATAACTTAGCTAAGAATGACTAAAAATACTAAATACTAAAAATTACTTTGTAGCAACAATTTCATCTTGTATTACATCAAATGTCTCTATGGGGATAGAGTTAAAATTAGAGTTGTCTTTTGATAGCAGGTCACCAACAAGAAAAAAGTGGCTGATTACTCCACAAGCTTAAAGAAGATGGGCAAGATGTCTGAAAGTATACGTCTCAAAGTAGAGTTTTTCAGTGCACAAGGTCAAAACAGTGGTAAGTACCTTACAGACCCTAAAGATGGTGACATAGGACCTGATTCAGAGACTGAAATTAAGAGAGGAAAGTTACTCCTGGGCAAAGCCGTGTTGATTTCAAGGGGAGGTAAGATAATTGTATTCTTTGCATGCAGGGATATATCTTTGAATTGCTTACTGCACACAGACACTGACCAGCGTTACTATCACACTGTTGTTTATTCTTGCGGTTACACTCTCAGGTCTGAGAGTGTAATATCCGAAAATGGGACTTTCGAAAGCTCATTTTTGAAAGTACCATTTTAGAATACTTACCTCATTCGACTTATTTTTAGTGAATGGGTGAGTATGTTCGGCACACTTTACCTATTCACTTTCGCAATTAACGATGTCCTTCCGCCATCTGTGATATCCCTCTGCCGCTGCTCACCGGACCAGGAACAGGTGAGTAACCTATCTGTGTGGGTTAGGGTCAGGCTGCAGGGGAGGGAGGGTTAGGGTCAGGCTGCCAGGAAAGGAGGGTTAGGGTTAGGGTAGTGAGAGGGGAGGGTTAGGGTTAGCATTAGGGAAGGGACTATTTTTCCTTACCTTTTAGCTGAACGGAGCTTTCGTAGCTCCGTGGATCGATTGCTATGCCTCATCAAGGCACAGCAATCGAAATCCCAGCCAGTTTGCAACTGGCTGGGGAGGAATGGCCGATTAGAAAATCGGCCATTTGGACTGGAGCCCCACATCCTTATTCTTGGGATAGGAAACGCCAACTAAATTAACCCTAATGTGTGTGTGTGTGTGTGTATATAAGTATGTATGAATGTGTTTGGGGACTTAGTATGTAGCTTCACTAGGGGCAGGGACTGATGTGAATGTCTAATGTTCTCTGTAAAGCGCTGAGGACAATTTGTGGTGCTATATAAAAAAGCGTTAATAATAATAATAATAATAATATAATTGCAGATATATATATATGTACTGCGTATGTCAGTCAGAAGAATATCTTAATTCTGGATCAGGTTCAAAGTAATGATGTTTCTTTTATTCCTATAATGTTTAGATGTTGAGTTGTGTTTAAAGCTTTGTGAGGAATCACATATGAAAATAGTCACAAGTTCCAATAGTGAAGGTCAAATACAAATAGTCCATAACACAGTGTTCAGTCACCAGACAAAATACAACCTTCTCTGTATGATCTCTAGATCATATTCAGCAATGCGGGTTTACCAAATAGGCAGAGTAGGCGCCTTTTAGAGACCCACAACAACAGATCAAAAGAATACTGATTTGATCTTGAAAGAAAATTACCGTACATTCAAGCTTTCTTAAATTGTTTCCAAAATATAGAAAAAAGAATCAATATTTACATTAAAAACACTATAGAGAAAATGCTGTTTATTAAAAAATTTTGATGGTAAAATTATAAACATATTAGGAGATAATTTGCAAGAGGGGGAGGGAGGTTTCTACTGTCTAGGGCCTCCACAGGATTTAATCCGGCACTGATTGATATTCAGCTAACTCAGCTAACTCACCAGCTCCATAACCCCAGACAGGCTCCTCCTCAGGTCTTCTGGAGCAAATCTTCATAAAGGATAGCCCTCCTATAACCCAGGCATCACACAGTTATTTAAAGAATTATGAAACAGGGGAACTTTCTCTTTATTATGCAATATCTGTAATAAAAATGGAAAATAGCAAAAGTTTGGTAATGAAACCCTTTACAAAATGTTTGCAAGATTATGGATTGAAATGACCTGACACTAGATTCGATTTGTTAGGGACCATTTCCCAAATTAAATATTGGAGCAAAAATATAAACAGAACAGAACAGCTCATACTTATTCTATTTGCTTTAATCTATGGAGACATGGATTGACCATCAGGAGAAAACTTTGCTCTTTTTATAGGAGTTTTACTTTATATAACATTTGTTGCCATAGTTTGTCTCAGCTTTTTCTGTCCTGTAAGTTCAGTTTACCTTGTGTCTGTAGGACACCCTCAATAAAAAAATCTAAGCTGGGGGATACTTTTCTCCAAACTGGAGATATCTACAAGTTGCTGACAGTTTTCATAAGTCATCTTCCACCCGGCAACCATTGAATATTCACAGACTTATTCATGTCTTAGGACTTAGGGGGTTTTACTTTGAAACTTTTGTCTCTTTTTCTGGAAATCTAGAATCTAGTTTCCTACACACCCAACTCTGGAGTTCTTTACAAGTGTACTTTTTTTTAAACTATGTTTATACATGATGCTTGTAGTAAGATGCATTAGAAAGTTTTTAGGTTGGAGGAGGCAAAATTTAATTTTGCCCCCCAAGACCCCCCCCCCAGCCTTCCTTCATATCTTCGGGTGCCAAATGTTGAACTGGGATATGAAGAACATATCATTGTTAGTTTTCAGAGGACATATGGCAAACTAGATTAGGTTAGATAAAAGTATACCTCGCAAATTTACTGTAATAACGATATTAATAAGGTTTAGGAAACTATACACACACAACACTAAACTATGGACAAATAAAAACAGAATTATGCAATATAGAGAAAATATACTAAAATGAACAACAAAGTAATTTTCAATCACCGAACCCCTCCCCCCATAAAAAATAGTCACTGAATTGGTGGATGAACAATATATATATAGTTTCCTTTAAAAAGCACATCCGCTTCTCATCCTGCACCATCCTGCCACTGGAATTGGTGCCAATATGGAACAATGGATAAAGACTGTAAATCCTGGTTACAGTAAGGGCTGTTTTAAGCTGCCAGCCCCTGACAGCTTGTCTGCATATACACAGAGCACAGAGCGATTGCTGGCCGGAGACCACACTGCGCACAAGCCAGATTGGGGGCATGCGTTGCCCTTCCTCCATTTAGACTTGGGCCCCGCTCCATGCTTTGGAGCCCGAGTTGGTCAACTTCCGCCCCTGTGAGTGGGACATACTTTCCATTCCAAATGGACAAAAGCCAAGTTCAAATGAATAAAAAAAAAATGGTGTATGCTCAAATAATTTATTGGCTAATTAACTGTTGCATGAAAAATAGATGGAATGTAATCTATACTTAAACAAAAGTTAAAAAAAAAAGCATTGTGAAGGGAATGCCTGCTGAGGTTTTGGTATTTGACAGACAAGAAAGTCTTAGGGTTAGTGCTGGACAGGTAAGGTGTTTTTTTAATTATCATTAACTAAGCAAGAAGCAATTAAAATCAGATTACTTTCATTTATAGCATCATGAAAATACATAGAATATAATATAGCTTTCATTTCTATTCTTTCGGTAACAGTTAATGTTGACTACCCAAAAACATGGATGGACATGGGACAATCTGACTACATGGAGGTGGATCTGTTGACAGATTCCCAAGAATACAAAGATGTTAAAAATACATTCCTGACATCTGCAGGTTCGAGTTCATTTGTAGATGTGGAGGTGAATATTATTTCTTATCAATGTTATTACTCAATAATGTAAAGAGAAAACATAAACATTGTGTAAAACTAAAGGAATTTAAGGAAACCCATAGCAACTAGTGAGGTTCCAGCAATCATTTAATAAGTACATTATAGAAAGTAGAGCTAGAATATGATGCAATGGTCAATAACTTGAAAATAAAGAGGGAAGGAAACTCCGGCGCTGGATTCAAGCTGTGGGAGGGAAATATGCAATTTGCCCGAAAGCAAAAAACACAGTGAAAATAAATAAATAAATAAGGATGTGTTATATGAAACAATTCAATGACTGAATTCACTTAGGCAACAAAGTAGTTTAGAGTCAATGTTTAATTGTACACATAAAAATATAACATATGTAAAATATGATCATATATATATATAGCAGCTGCTATAGACCAATTCTAGGCTATGATTGGTACCAATTAAGAAATTGCACTGATAAGTCTAGATATAGATCAATATTCCTGGTAGAATTATGTGCAGGGAACGTTCCCAATCAACAATTGAGGCTGAGGAAATGGGGTAGATGATATCTGATCGGATCTTAATATGAGAGAGTCCGTGGATACACAGTATATGTGGAATAGACTAAACACAGATGGAGTGGAATACTGTACTCACGGCCAGGAGATGTTAGGAATGAGTCCGTGAAAAGACTGATACATGGCCGCAGTGTGGTAAAGTACTATCCAGTAGCCGCCAGGTTTTCGTGTTGCATATCTGGACTTATCAGTGCAATTTCTTAATTGGTACCAATCATAGCCTAGAATTGGTCTATAGCAGCTGCTATATATATTTTATCATATTTTACATATGTTATATTTTTATGTGTACAATTAAACATTGACTCTAAACTACTTGGTTGCCTAAGTGAATTCAGTCATTGAATTGTTTCATATAACACATCCTTATTTAATTATTTATTTATTTTTTTCGCTTTGTTTTTTGAATTAATGGTCAATAACTTGACCTCTTTAGAAGCTTCATCAAAATTATTAAAACCATAGCCAGACAGGTATGTTAACCAATGCAATTTATAATCTGCCCACTAGAGGTCACTATTTATTTCTCTTTTCAGAAAATATCTGCTATTTTTCAGCAGTCTTAAAAAGCTTGATAGTGATCGTTGTTTAGTCATCGCGGAATTGGTGGGAGTCCACGCACGGATGGCTGTCATTGTGAAGTAGAGACAGATGAAAGTTCCTTTTTGGCTGTCTCTACTTCGAATGGAAGCTATTTCAGATTTTTATTTATGAATGGATGAGTATGAGATTGGAATACTCACCCATTCCTTATAGGAAGCGCAGCTGCTGGACCACCGGAGAGGTGAGTAACTTAGGGGGAGGGTTAGGGTTATGCTCTGGGGAAGGGACGGATAGGGATAGGGGGTCAGGCTGCAGGGAAGGGAGACTTAGGGTTAGGCTGTGAGGAAAGGAGAGTTAGGGTAAGGATTAGGGAGAGGGTTAAGGATAGAATACTTACTTACCATTCAGAGCACCGTGTTCGGTGCTGCAGGGATCGATTGCTATGCCTCTTCGAGAGAACGGTCCTAACGAATTAGGGGCGAACGCAACGGGGACCCACACCCTCACGGAATAACCTTTTTTGCTTTTTTTTTATTAATGTATGTATGTATTGCTGAGATGCTATCTTTGCTATGTGAACATATGTAGAAAAATTTGATTTTTGTGTAACATTAATGTAAAATGTAAAGAAATAGTTCATGATGTCTACACCATACAACATAAACTCAAATGTATATACTTATATTTTAAAAGATCAAAAGAATTCAGAGCAAGAGACTCTATCAGAGCTTCACAGTTAACAAGCAAGACGTGGAGAGGAAAAACCCCGGTCATCAAAATATACAGCATCTATACCATGGCACCACTTCTAATGTCATTAAAAACATTAACCGGCGAGGGTTCAACCGAATCTATTATGGTCGAAATGGTGAGATGGTTAATGGTTATCCGACAGCAACTGAGATGGGGGGAATGCTGCCCAGAATGTCCACCAGACCACACATGTGCTACTGCCCAGAACCACCACCAAGTTCACAAACAACAGCCAGGAGCATTTCAGCTACAGCTGCAGACAGGAAACACAGACATAGCACAGCAAATCCTGTGTACAGCCACATAGTCTGTGCCATGGCTGCTAACAAAGATCAGACAGGGAGGGTGACACTGTGGTAACATCGCCAGGCACAACATCATTCCACCCCCATTTCACATAATATTTGTGTTGTTCTGTGACACAGATCACAGTGGCTCTATGACAGAGCTCAGACCCAGGAGCCCTGGTACTAAGCTGACTTGACTACTGTCCCTATGCAAATGCTTAGTGGGAAATTCACCAATGATGGCCTTAGTACTTTGATATAGTGTTACTCTGAGCCTTATATATGAGTCAAGCTAAGTACACTAGCACAGTTTCCAGACCCTCCTACATGACCCCTTCCATTAGGTACAATATACTCTGCTCTTGAGCTTCCAACTGTCACTCACCTGGTTTTAATGAATTACCGTATTTCCCCATGTATAAGACGCACCTTTTTTGGAAAAATCTTGTGTCCAAAAACAGGGTGCGTCTTATACAGGGGGGTTACCATTTTAACATCCAGCCGCAGTCTCGCAGACTCCAGACCAATCAGACTTTGGCTGGATGTTAAAATAAGGTCTAGGCTGCAGCTCCCCTCTCCCCTTTAAAGTTTTCTTACTTCTCAGATCATCCAGCAAGCGGGACTGCGGTCAGAATATGAAGTCCCGCGGTGGCTGAGACTGGGATATGAAGTCCTGCAGTCACAGGCTGTAACTGAAAGGTAAGAAAGCTTTAAAGGGGGAGGGGAGCTTTCCCCATGTACAAGATGCACTTTTAATTTTGGGACACCAAAATTAAGGTGCGTCTTATACAGGGGTGCGTCTTGTACATGGGGAAATACGGTAGGTTTTATTGGAGTATCCACAATGGTGTTGCAGATCCTCATAGGAAAATGCACATGCAGGGCCTCCTCTAGAGCTCTCCACTTACAAGGGTTGGACAATGAATTAGGAATTTTTTTGTGTCTTGAAAAATTTGGGTAAAATAATGGCAAAAACATATTTAATAATTGATATCAACTAATTTCTTTATTTAAAAGCTTTTGCTTGCATTAGGTTAGCATATATTGGTGCGGTTTGCCAGTACAATGTAGCAATTTGCGACACATTGTATTCTTGGACAGGAGGGAATTCTTTCTATATACAAGGAGACCAGAGTACCCACGCTTCTCCTTTAGACACAGAACACCACCACTGGGGGAAGACACCCAAATTAACCCCCACTTGTTTTTAAACTCCTTATATAAAGTAGAATAAATTACAGATAATAATGAACAATCAATAGTGTGGTATGTTCCGCGCTGGAGGCAATATGAAAAGTACCTTAAATTCTTCAAATACAGTTCAAAAAATGTTCTTATATTATGTGTCCTTGCTTGATGTTTAATATTTCCAATATTTCTTCACTCCTTTTAAGTCCTCTTATGAAGTCCCTTCTGTTGATATTCCTTTTTCATGCATAAAACCTCAGGAGGAAAAAGGGAGACTAATGTGTGACACTGTATCAGTTATTTCTCAAAAAGAAACAGTTCCAAATTCCTACTCACTCTTTTTTTCTTTATATAGCACGCATTTCTCATATGCTGATATCCCGATTCTCCGTATCATCCACTTCTGAATGTACCGTTCTCCTCTTTCATATGGGAAACAAAAGAGACACAGGGAAAAACCTTTGTGCAGCTCCAAAAGAGACTGAGTATTAAATGATCAGCCAATCACCTACTCACAATGTGTTCACTTGGTACACAGCATGTAATACATTCCTCTATACGTCCTTCAAGCAGTCCACTGTTCCCCTCTCAAAAGGCTCAAACGATCATCAGTTAAAGGGGGAAAGAAGAAAGATAATCTTGTGCAGTAGTTTTTACACCAGGTAAGTATATTAGAGCAATTCCGTCAATAAATTACTCACATGGTTTCCACTTACTCTCCCTTCTCTGCTCCAGGCTATACATGTTTAGTTCCTATCGCCTTTCTTGGTATGATTTGCTACCATGGACCATTTTAGTTGCTCTTCTTTGCACAGTCTCTAATGTATTTATGTCTATCTG
>WWET01000283.1:441668-455146 GCA_011038615.1 Limnodynastes dumerilii
GCCGGCTGAAGTTAGGGTAGCCTTCAGCCAGCGTAAGGAAGGGGCCATACGCCCGCACAGGGGGAGTGTCGGGGAAAGTGAACGCAAATACGCTGTGCTTTAGTAAGCACAGCGCATTGGCGTAGGTCTGGATCAGGCCCAAAGAAACTACATTAAAAGGTACTCATGTATAGTTTTTTTTTAATTGCCATGTCTAATTCCCAAGCTGGCCATACACTAGGACGATTATCGGTCCCAGTAGAGGGTGCTGGGGCCGATAAACGGGATGATTTCCCGCTAGGGAAATGTCCCATTATCGGCACCATACACCCCCTCTGCTGGGACCGATAATCCTAGCAGAAGAGGGGAGGGGGCAGCGCTCTATGTTGCTGCTGTTTTATATCTATGTGCAAAGCTGCTCTGACAGCTCTGAAGGTATACTTTACAGCTGTCAGAGCAGCATAGCACATAGATACACAGCAGCGGGTATTCCAGGCAGTAATACAGATAAGAATCAGCCGAAGCCGCACTTCACACAGCGGGGTTTCAGCTGATCCCTGTCTGTACTACTCCCTGCAATAGCCGCTGCTGTATATCTATGTACTATGCTGCTCTGACAGCTGTAAAGTATACCTTCAGAGCAGCTTTGTACATAGATATAAAGCAGCAGCAGCTCTGAAGAATAGGGAGACATTCAGCTTGCTGATTGGCTCCCTTAAAATATCAGGAGCTTTCTCCCGATATAAATCAAACATGTCAAAAGATCAAATAATTGTACAGAGCGTTTCTGGTGCGTTTATTTGGAATTTCCAAGATTGATCTGTACCATGCACTAGAGCGATTATTTGCCCAATCACCCAATAATTGGCGATCGGGCCAATAATCGCTGTAATGTATGGCCAGCTTAAGACTTCTCAGATGCTGCACCAGATTGAGAACCTTCTCCAGTTCCATATTTGACTATCCAAAGCTCGCCTCTTTGTTCAAGCAAACAGTAAACTTCCTAAATCCACTGGTTCTACCATTGCACCTTTACCCACAGTCACCCTGGGCTGTATGCAGTCTTCTGATTGTGAGATCAATTTGAATAGCGGGAATTTTTGTATCTGAGCTACCCTAATGGAACACAATGAGACCAAACTAAAGGAAAGACCCTTCTTACAACTTCTGATAGACTGATTGGGTGGTTTTCACAAGAGGGTGTGTCTTCTTAGTAGAACACAGTTCTGGGACTTCCAAAGTTCTGGGAATTTTCACATGCTTCAGTGAGAAAAGGATGGCTGACTATTGGTCCCCTCGCGTTTGCGGATCCCTCCAAATATTTTGCTCAGAATCCCAATGCGTCCCCATCCCTCCCCCATAACACTAGAATGTAAACTTTTGTTGGCAATGTTACTTTTACTATACATTGTGCAAATAATAATTTTTTCTCTCTCTGCTTAGACACATTACCATCACTTCACAGCTTTTGGAAAAACAATAGAATTAATTAAAGGGGACATTATTGATCAGACTGTGGACTGCATTCTGAACTTAACAAACTACACTCTGAATCGATCTGCTGGTAAATATACAGTTATCATAATTACTGCACTGTGTAAGACAACATACAGAATAGTTACGCTGGTATTTGGTTTTGTATACTTTTATATTAACGGATAAGTAAACCATGGTTTCTGACTCTCGGAATTTCCGGGTGATTCACGAGAGTCCTGGGAGAGCGGACAATTTTCCCAGATCATAGCCTCAAGCCCCGAGCTTTACTAAGAATGGGCGGGGCTTGATGATGTTTGGAAAGGTTCAAAAAGAAGCATTATTGCTTCTACAGATACCATTCACTCACCACCCATCTTAGAGATCACGGACTGGAATCACAACCCCGAAATGTTTCACTTACGTGCCTATTTTTCCGATTATAGCTACTACGTATCTCTGTGCGTAATGGGTTTATTTGCATAACATCTGGTTCGCACATGCGCAAATCGCAAAAAGAGGTCAATATACGAACACAGCCTGTGTATATTTAGGAATGGTATAAAGTGTGAATTATGGCCGTAATGTTTACTTATGTCTAAATATCAAAACACAGGGAAACATATTCCTGAGCGCCCCAGATTCAGCTATCTGTGTTCTGGGTATGTAACAGAGCCCTAGAAATAAAAAAAATAAAAAAAACTTTTTCATTTTTAACAATGCCTCTAAAAGGAAAAGGGACAGAGGACCGTTTTCACACTTAAGAAATTGTAAAATCTATGTGCGTATTTTTAAGACCAGTTAAACTATTACATTTATTACATATTTAACTGTATTGGTTGTTTGTTGGGGTTTTTTTTTATATTTAATGAAAGTCTCTGTATTAGTGGATCATTGTATTTCTAACTTCCTGCAGTATCTGTTTAGGTTTATTTTAAAGTATGTCATGATTATTATGTTTTCAAGTTGTATTTTTAATAGTTACTTTTGATTACATATGTTGAGTGCGTGCTGTTTTTAGAACAAAAAATTACTTTACTATTCCAAAGTCTAATCAGTGCGTTTAGTTATGTGTCTTTGAATCATAAGCACTTTTATGCACCTAAACGCACGACCAATTCACAGCTAATAAAGTCTGCACGTACCTAATTATACGCAGGAAAGACTTGCGTCCTTATGTTGCAGTCCCGACACAGGGGAAGGGGTTAACCGAGTTCTTTATTTTCTCTGAATTAGTATTGTGGATTTTTCACCTGCATATATTTAGGTAAGTTAACTTAAGTGTGAATCAGGGCCATAGAGTTTATGTGACTTTCACCCCAGAGTGAGTGTGTGGGGCTTATTATAGAACATATTATAATTCTACTGTTGGTTTTGTTTTATATCTTATATTTGCAGGTGTATCTGGAGATATCTTGACTGCCGCTGGGGACAATGTTAAGAACGAATGCAAATGTGCTGGTAATATATCTATTGTTTGTACTGTATATAGAGTGCGGATGCACTGGAAATCTCAGATTCATCAGTGAAATTTAAAAACAAAGTTGGATGAGAGAGCAGGATTGTGGCGTGCCCAAGGGCAAAGGACCTGATCAATGCTGCCTCCAGACTCTCCCTCTCACGCTTCTCTACCTCGGCCTCTCAAACCCTCCACTGGCTTCCTGTCTGCTTCAGACCTCTCTTTAAACTCCTTACCCTCACCTTTTAGGGCCATCTCCTCATCCACTGCTCCCTACCTCTCTTCCCTCATTAACATGCACATCCCTTCCCATCCCCCTCAGTTCTACTAACTACCACTGTCTGAACTCCTTACTGATCACCACATCTCACACCTGTGACCAGGACTTCTCCCGTGCTGCACCTCTGCACTGGCCTCCCTTCTTCAGACTTACCCCCACATTGCAGGTCTTCAAGCGCTCACTCAAAGCGTACCTGTTCAGGCTAGCCTACCCCTCCTCCACTTAACCTCACTGCATCCTACATCTATCCCTTCTTTTCCTTTCTTCACCCTCTCCTCCGCTCACACCAGCAGTCCACTTTCTTCCCCCTCCTTATGTCTTCTGTAAGTTCCTCCCTTCCATTTTGCATGTTAGCTCGAGCAGAGACATCCATCCTAGTGTTGTTCCCGCCTTCACCACTCCCACCTTACTTCGTACCCTCTTGTCCCACTCTGCTACACTTTTACCCCATCCCCACCTGGTGGCTCCCTCTCAACCTCTCACTGCGTTTTATCACCTCCTTCCTGATCTGTCAAGCTTGACACCTCGCATTTTGCCTTGCTGTCTGTGCTTGCTTCACTTTGTTCCGTCCGAGCCCATTTGCGTGCAAATGGGATGTGCTTCCCTTACGCCCGCTAAAGCGGGCGGGGGGAAGCATGTAAAGTGTACAGTGTGGGAGGGGGCTCCCACACTGTAGCGGATCAGCGGTCGTACGGACCGCTGATCCGCCCGTCGCATTTAAGGCAGGCTTATGGCAGTGTAAGCTGCCATAAAGCCCGCACGACAGAGGGGAGTGACAGGGGGTGTGCATACCCCTGTCTCGCGTAATTTCAGACCCCTGCGCGCACGGAAAGCACGCGGGGGTCTGGATCCGGTCCAGTATGCCTGACATTACTGTTACATTACTTACTGCTGTTTAAATTGATCAATTTATTCATTCTAGCTCTTTCTACTTGCCTTTTCCCCCTGTATATGCATCTGTCCTCGTAGACATGATAACATAGGACTTAATACCAGGATCTCCGAACTCAACATGAACAGGGATCTGCTTTGTCCACGCATCTGTGTGAGCGCTTCAGTAACCACTCCCCTTGCTTGCACAGACTTCTGTCCCCAGTATCCTTCCTTAAAAATGTTATACTCATAGGGCCTGATCCAAACATACGCTCATGAAACGCTCATGTGCGTAGCGTATTGACACCGCCGTACCTCCGATGCACTCCACTCGGCACTCCTTTTGGTCGTATTTACTTTTGCCTCTTTACAGTCAGCAAAACCTACCCTAACTTTTCTGAGCGTAACCGCATGCGTCCGTAAGCTCATTGTGTAGCTATGACGCTTAGCACGCCCATATTGTATGATTTAAATGCCTCACCCCGCCCTCGGTTCATAATTACGGAGATCGTATGTCAGTCACGCCCCCCCGAGCGTAAATACGAAGCTGTTACGATCAAGGCCCATACGCTCAGTTTCTCAGTCCATAACATGAGCGTAACATCTACCCCGTGCATGCGCAGTAAGTACAAAAGGCCATTTTTACGCTTACGCCCGCCGTAAAAACACAAGCGGGCGTAGGTCTGGATAAGGCCCATACACACTCAACATTATGGTGGACCAGAAGTCAAGATCAGTAAGCAGTATGATAGCGTGCCTCTACTGTACACTGTAATACTAAGCCCTGCCCACTTATGAGTCCAACCGGGTCCCCCTGATGAAAGCTGTTGGAAGCATAGACATATCTATAAAGGGTGCAGGGTGTGCAGTGCACACAGGCCCCTCAGAACAGGGGGCCTTGTGGCATGCATCCTGCACCCTGGGTTGGCAGGGGAAGTGGGGCCATTCAGCATCTATTTCTTCCCTCTAATATCTTCCAGAAGGAAGAAATAGATGCCAAATTAGACCCCCTTCCCCTGCAGTGGAACTGTCACGATTTGCGGGGCGAAAAAGGGACGGGGCTTAACAGTGCTGTAAGCCCCGCCCCTTTTCAGCCCGCAAATTGGGACCGCCCTGTCTCAAATTCTGCACAAGGACCCCTCACTTCTTAAAACGCCCCTGGTTGGAAGTGCAATTTGTTGGAAATCTAATCAGGTCGCTCTGCATAATCTATTTGTCTACTGATATTTAATCATATGGAATAATTTTCATAAATAAAAATTTTATTTTGTATTAAATGCAACCTTATTTTTAAGGTGTGTTACAAAGTAATGGAATTGCGATAACAAGCGGTGGAAATACTAAGAGCAGAAAGATCATGCACATTATCGGACCACACTTTGTTCCTGAATATGAACCCACGATGGACAGGATTCTTCAAGAATGTAATGACAAAGAGTTCACAAGTATTGCACTGCCAGCCATTGGAACAGGTAAATCACAGAAGACACACCTACAATAGGACACCTGATAGAGAAATTAATTTTGCTAATTGAATACTTTTTTAAGTATATACAAAAATGTATAATTAATGGTTAAAAGGTAATTGTAAATATAGCCTAAATTTCCTCTATTCTTAGTATTTTGATATTGTTTAATCTTAAATTCTTGGTTGAAATAGATTAGCCAGCAATGTGACAGATAAAAGTTAAACAAAAATTTTAATTATCACTTTATTCATTCGCTGGTAGAAGTTAATTAATATAAACACTGGTATTAAGGAATTAATAAGACTGTGTCTTTCTACAGGTGTAGCTCAGGTTGACCCAGAACAATCCATTAAGGCTATTTTGAGCAGCATCCTAAACTATTTATCAAATATATTACTTCCAACCCTTGAAACAATCTCTATCATTGTTATTCAAGAAGAAGTTTACAAGACTTATCTTAAAGTATTTCAAGAAAAGTGCACTGAGCTACAGGTATCTATCTATCTATCTATCTATCTATCTATCTATCTATCTATCTATCTATCTATCTATCTATCTATCTCATATCTATCTATCTATCTATCTATCTACCTATCTACCTCATATCTATCTGTCTGTCTATCTATCTATCTCAGGTCTGACGTACGTCAGTACTTACGCTTTAAAAAGTTAAGGTAGGGTTTAGGAAGCGTAAAACGGCCAAAGTACGTATGAGCGAGGGGAGTGCCTAGGACATACGCTAGCGTATATATGTTACCTGATGAAACGTAACAAGCACTTTGGTCTGGATCTAGCCCATTATCCTAGTGACCGCTATACCATACAGGCCGCCATAAAATACAGACTTCCGACCTCTGTACAATAAATTCAATATTCTTGTAACCACAATGCAGTTTAAAAGGCCTCAAAAACAGAAAACATTTGTAACCATAATACAATAGAAGCACATCCTTGTAAGCACTTAGTTATCCAGTCTGTGTGTGTGTGCAGTGTGTACTTCCCGTTATGTGTATCCAGTCTCCCATTATTCTCCATCATGTGTCTCAAGCCTCCCAGTATCCCCATCATGTGTCTCAAGCCTCCCAGTATCCCTATAACGTCTCTCCAACCCCCTCAGTATTCCCCATCATGTTCCTCCAGCCCCCCTCTGTATCTTCCATCATGTGCCTCTAGACCCCCCCTCAGTATTTCCCATTATGTGTATCCAGCCCCCCCTCAATACTCCCCATTATGTGCCTCCAGACCTCCATCTCTATTTCATATCTATCTATCTATCTATCTATCTATCTATCTATCTATCTTTCTATCTCATATCTATCTGTGTGTCTGTCTATCTATCTCTCTATCTATCTATCCCTCTTGCATATCAATCAATTTTTATTTGTATAATGTTTTTAGGAAATGCAACGAGATGAACAAATAATAACGGCAATTCAAGAACAGGGTAAATATGTTATGATTCCATTCAAATTAACAATTATAAAATAATATTTGTGTTATATATGAGTTCTAATTGGCATAATTAAATGAATATACTTATTACCATTAAAGTTGACAATATTCCATTATATATAACTATTAGAATTTTTAATTTCATTTCTGAGCTGCAACAGGGTGGCTGCACACTAGAATGCGGAGTCTAACTAGGAGTCAGGTGTTCCCCCTAACGGTGGGGACAAACTAACTCCCAGCAGGTTAGGGCCCATAGCTGCAACTCCCATATATGGCAGACATTATAAAACTACAGATATTAAGAGAGGGACTACAGTGTCAATCTCACAGAGGACTATAAATTGACACAAAGGCAAACTTTATATAGATAAATGGATCAACTTAGTATGAGTCATTCAAATGTTCCAAAAAAGTTCATAATAAATATTTCAAATAGCGGCATGCAAGGAAAAAAAGTCTTACTGATATGTTGTAGATGATGGAAACGATGTTTAGGTTTTTAATCCGGAGGTACTCGGAGAAAAAAGAAAAAAAGTATTAATATGCAGTGTTTACCAATCAGAGTAGAAATGTGGTCCCCTTTCTTTATAAGGAGACAAGAACAAGGTAAAAATAGCGTTAATCCCAAAAAGCTTAGCACAGGGTTTTAATCTGGTCAGCAAAAAAAATTTTTTTAATGGGAAAAAACAGACAGCATAAAATATATAAAAAACATAGAAAATAAGAAAGCACAGGGCAAGATGGACTCCACGTACCCTAAGGAGCTGAGGCAGTGCAAGCCGAAGGGCTAAGAATCCAATGGACGTCTCCACAAAGGTTTCCTAGGCACGGACGGATGCAAGTGCAATCAGACACGGCAGCGAGTGGGGGACTCGTGGTCTCTGCGCTGGATGAAGACGTGATCTCTTCGGGACGGGAGCTGATCCTGAACACACCTGTTGCTTCTTAATCACTTGACGCGTTTCGGAAATAGTTCCTTTCTCAAAAGTGATTGACAGGTACTGTGTATGTCTATTTATAGTATCCGTGCTTGAAAATAAAATCGATAAAATTCCTCCATAGTTGTCTCCTGTGTTTTTTTCTTTCATTGAAGTCCTTTTACTAAGTCCCTGCATGCCGCTAAATCTTCAACTATTTTCTTATCACAGGTATAATGAAATGGGGAGGAGTAATTGCCATATTCCAGTGCTCATAACATAATAAATATAAAAACATTTTCTTCACAAATGCCCTTTTCACGACTAATCTAAATCCCCCCCCCCTTCTCCCACTTCTAACTAAACATTCCCCGAGGCGGCATTAGGACGCCTCTTTCTAACTATACTAAGCAGAAGCTTCTTAGGTGTGAATAAGGCCTGGAGTGATTTGGCTTTATGAGTAATAGGAATTATAGAAATGGGACCTGATGGGAAGATGGTGCAGAAGAAAGAGGTAGGGATAAAGCAACAGGTGCAATATCCGTAAGAATATCAGAATGTTACATTGTACTTTACACAAATCTTATCTTGATCAGATAGTAGCGGCTGTGGATTTCGAAATCGAGGACTATTACATAAGTTTAGAAAACAATGAATTCTCAATGAGTATCACATTTCATGAAGCCCATTACACAGCATTCTAGAAGAGGTTATGAGAAATACCGTCCTTGCCCATCCAGTTTTTTCAGTACCACTTCTATGCGTCACTTTAGCCTTGTATGGAAGATTACAGAACACGATCCCATGTCAGTAAACCATTCAACCATGACATGTTTTACTATTATGGGGGTTTTAGAATTTGTGAAACTGAGAATATATCTTTTATAATGGAAGATTGGAATGTCAGGCAGTAAAATATGTTTCCTTTGTACGGTTCTGTGTTACATCACATGAAATAAAGATTAATTATTCTTGGAACACAATTACTTATTAACTTTGTGTTCATGAACAGCTTGTATCCGATAAGCTATGTTGACTGTATGCATAGGTGAGCAGAGCCAACAAACTAAGTTGATCAGTTGTAAAAATTCATGAATAATTTCATTTTGATTACATAATGAAAGGAAATGTGAAAAGGCCAAACGAGGACAAGATTTTTTTCCAAGCCACCAAACTATAGTGTTAATATTGAGTAAGGTTACCTCTTAATGAGTAGATAGTGCGGCAGTCTCATTAATGGCAACATTATGGCCACCAAGGGCCTCCTGACCAGCCATTAGTGGTCCAGTCAGCACTCACATCCTAGCTCTCTGGGACATCGATAAGACCCATTATCTGATTTCCCCTTCCTATTCCCATTATTCTTTTTTAAACAATCTACTATTCTCCCTTAGCAGAGTCTATATTATTTTTATGCATGGTCATAATAGGGCATGTCTAACATTGACCTCTTCTACTCATCTGAGTTTCCCTCTTTTAGGCCCTGATTCAGAGATTGAAAATAAGAACTTAAAGTTACACCTGGGCTAAACCATGTTGATTTCAGGGGAGTCAGATTTCATTTGTTGCAACAGTATTATAGTTAAAAGGTGATGTTTCCCAGCTCAAGTCTAATTAGCAGTTTAAAAGTGAAGCTGATCAGGTATCTGTGTGCAATAAGTAACAGCAAAGCATTCTCCCTGCATGCATAGAGTAACATTAACTTGACACCCCCTGAAATCAACATGGTTTTGCCCAGATGTAACTTTAATGTTCTTATTTTCAGCCTCTGAATCAGGCCCTAAGTGCTGAATAACTGCTTTCTTGTTTACAGGAAATATCCGCTCTCACAGAATACAATAGAAGAATTTTAATAGTGACCATTGGTTAGTTTTCACGGGGTCGCATTCAGACTTGATAAAGTGTCCTGACTTCTGCACGCTGATTGTGGGAGTCGGGTGAATATCTGGCTTTACTCTGCAACGGATCTGCACTCTGCCCTGTCAGATGGTTCTCCAGGCATATGAACCTAGGTTTCATATGACATCCGACAGGGCAGTGCATCCCCTCCACCCAACTGAACTCCATAGACAGGCAGGAGGTAGTATTTAAGTTTTACAGTGTGGATGGGTTTTAAGCCTTCTGGCAGCATAACTGTGCTTAAGTCTGCATGAGAGAGGGGAGTCCCTCTTCAATGCAGAGTGACAGATCTCCGTGTGTGCGTGAATTCAGCCCTTAGGTGTTTGTTACAAAGATCCAGAACTATGCACTAGCCCCCATCCTATTTAAACTCAGCGTAAAAATAATGCCCTCCCCCGGACACTGCCCTCGGTCGGCTGTAAATTCCCTGCCTTACTCCCACAAAACCCTACTTTAACTTTTCCTATCGTAAGTATGTCCCATTCGTAACAGCCTAAGCACGCCCATACTGTATGATTTAAAAGCCCCCCGGTCTACATTTCGTAACTGCATCGTACATACAGCTATCGCAATACAGGCACGCCCTTTCATTCATACTTACGCCAATGTTACGGGGCGACCAATTTTCAATTACGGCCAAAACCGATTTACAACAGGAAGTAGTCACTTTGCGCATGGTCAGTGCCTATTTTTAGACGAGGTTTCGCTTAAGACAGGCGTATTTACGCCCAACGGGTGTAGTTCTGGATCTGGCCCAAAATCACAATTAAATAAAACTGAACTGAGTATAATATACACTGTGTATATACTTATATTTTACTAGATCAAAAGAATTCAGAACAAGAAACTCTGGCAGTGCTTCACAATTAACAAACAAGCCGTGGACAGGAAAAACCCCGGTCGTGAAAATATACAGCATCTGTACCACGGCACAACATCTGCCGTCACCGCAAACATTAATGAGCGAGGGTTCAATCGAATCTATCACAGCAAAAATGGTGAGTGACTGAATGGCTAGGAGGCAAGGTCGCTGGCACCAGCGTGGCTGCAGAAAGGAGATACAGACATAGGGCCGTATTCACAGATCCGTTACTTAAAGGTACGCAATTATACGCACATACGTTGCAAGGCAACACCCATGACAATCAACCCACACGGACGGGTTATCGGTCACTTACGCCTCCATAGGGCACCCTTATCTCTACGTGTGCATTTACGTGTGTATAATACTTACGTACGTGCGTATGTAACTAACCACACCCACAAATGGTCATTTGCATGCCTCCCCCCACCCACTTTCACGTAACTTACAGATTTCAACCACGCACCTCCACATGTATGTCCCCAAGTGCGATTCACAAGTACGTGTCTAATGGACTTCCGTGAGTAAATTCAACGTTACTCCGATCCTAAAATACACACGGAACTCTGCGCAAAATCGTATCTGTGAATATGACTCATAGTGCAGCAAATCCAGTATACAGCCATGTGATCTGTGCCATGACTGCCAACAAAGATCTGGCAGGGGGTAGTGAAACTATGCTATCATGTCTAGGCACTACCCCTAGGCATATATGTAACATTGTTGTGTTGTGCATGTTTGTTTTGGATGTGTGTTATGTTATGGTGTTTGTGTGTGTTTTTATGTGTGTCTGTATTAGTATAAAAAGTACATCATGCCATGAACTCTTGGGTGAAGATGGAGATCACTACAGTTGTAGTAAATATAATTATATTGCTGATTTGTTATACTGTATAATTAATATCATTGCATTAAATCCATTAGGCACAGTACGTGGGACTGGGACCTATTTCGCAGTTCGTTCAAGCTACTCTTGCTCAGACAAATATTCTGTTCCAGACAGTAATGATGGAATGAAATATATCTACCAGGCAGCAGTGATCACGGGGAGGTATTGCAAGGGATCGTCTCGCTACAGAGAGCCACCTTACCTCAATGGCAGCAGCGGAGACCGCTATGATTCTGTTGTGGACGACATGGCAAATCCTGCGTGTTTTGTTGTTTTTCATGATGATTATGCTTATCCCGAATATCTAATATCTTTCAAACTCAACAACCCATAGACCAACCCATAATAGTATGCAGCGTTCATTTTTTTTATTTATCTTTAAAATAACGTTTATATTAGAGATAGGCATATAATACTTACGTATGTAGCGTATGTAGCTAACCGCGCCCTCAAATGGTCACCCACTTTCACGTAACTTTGTCCATACGGATTAAAACAATGCCCCTCCGTACGTATGTCTCCAAGTGCGATTCACAAGTCCGTGTCTAATGGACTTCCATGCGTAAATTCAACGGAAATAGCGTAAATAAAGTTACTGTGCACACGCAGTTACTCCGATCCTAAAAACACGCACGGAACTCCACGCAATATCGGATCTGTGAATGCGGCCCTGTATGTATAACATGGTCGGATGGTGCATTGGAATCCTCAAATCCTCTACAGCAAAGGAAAGGAAACCATTGAGTAAAATAACGCTCAGATTAGGATGGGTTCGCATTTGTAAATAAAACCACAATGGTAAATTTATGGATAAATATACAGAGCCAACTAGAACAACCACCTGTATATTTATCCATAGATTTACAAATGTTGTTTTATTTCTACATGCGAACCCATCCTAATCTGAGCGTTATTTTACTCAATGGTTTACTCTTTTTTCTCTCTTTTATGGTGTGGATACCTGTGAGAATTTATTAGGAAGCCTCCTACCATCATTTTCTATGGTCTATTACAAGTGCCTCTACTTCTTGGGAACCACTATTTAACCTGTATGTCGATTTTAGAGTTGATTTTTTAGAGTTGATTTAATACCAATTCTTTTAATTATACTTCATATATACACATCACACAGCGCTTTGCTTTGCCTGTCAATGCACATGTTTAATTGGTTAATTAATTGATAATTACATTTTTAATCATAGCCATTACTCTTGTATACTTTGACATTTCATCTAACTGTGGATAAATCAGTTTGAACATGCTTCACCGTTTGAACTGTATACCGATATATCACATAAGTGTGAAGCTTGCCTATGCCCTTATACACCCCAATTGCATTATGTTTTAACCCGCTCCAGTTTGGACAGATTGCTTCAATAGGCCACAATTGGGAAATATTCCAGACTTTTTGTATGACTTTAGGAAATTACCCCACTAAATTCTTGCCTATTAACTTTGTATATTTATAATGCGATTGAATATTTAAAAAAAAAATTAAATACATTATGAAAATGTTAAAACTTTTTGTGATAGAATTTAAATGAGAATCCCACAGGTTATTCCACCTCTATAATAGAATGATCTGAATGGGTGGACACAAAGACCAGGGGGCTGATTCAGAGATGCGATTTCCACGGCACTTAGGAGCGTATATTTAAGATCCTAGAAAATTCGCAAAACTGCGCATGCGTAGTAATAGTGCAACGCCGTTAGCGTAGCGGTTAGGAGCGTAAGTGCGCTAAGAGCGTACCTTTGAATCGCACGCAAGCACTTAAGATCTTAAGTGCCGCGAATCTTTAAGATCTTAAGGATTTGCATGGAAATGGGCGGGGGGAGGCAGGGAAATGAGGGAAAGTGGGCGCGGGCTGACACTTAGGATCTTAAATGAACGCTACCACGTCACTTAAGATCCCAAATGACAGCGTA
>WWET01000283.1:517116-534340 GCA_011038615.1 Limnodynastes dumerilii
TCTTTCTGTAGGAAACTGAATGGACGATGTCAGCTCCATTGCATGATCTCTGTAGGAAGCTGGTAGCTGCTAAATGGTAAACAAACAAAGTTTTAATGATTTCTGAAGCCCTATTCAACTTCCCCCATCAGCTGGGCCCATCATATATGCAATTTCCCACCATCTAAGGCTTTTTTGGAAATGTGTAACTGGGCACAACTGTATGATGAAGTATTCTGCACGCACAGGATACCAAAATCTGTACATTAGCCTCCGCAATAGATGCATACAGGTTAAGGGGTAGATCCAGACTGAAGTATGACAGTGAATTTACGCATGCTACATGCATAAATTTGGCTGTTTGTACGTATGCGCACGGAAGATGTTACACAACGTAACTCTGATCGCACGTAACTTGCTCGTAACTACGTATGAAGGGGCATCTCATCATTATGCAAGCAGAAAATACACATTGTAGGCGGACGGAGGCACAGTATGGGCTGTGTTATGCAGTTACGTACGACAAGGCGATACGTCCGACCATAGATACGCGAGGGAAAGTTAATGTAAGGTTTAGAACTTGTAAGTCAGCAAAATTACATGTGTTCAAGGGGAGTGCCCGGGGGAGTGCATTATACTTACGAATGCGTAACTATGCTAGGCGATCGTACTTAAAGGGAACTTAAGTCTGGATCTGGCCCTAAGCCCTTAAGTCTGGATCAAGTACAAAGTAAATAATGGTTAAAACCAGGAACGGAAGTAGAGAAAGTCAGGCATCATAGCAAGGGGGCTGGCAGATGTTTGAATGGAGTACTAGCGTTGCACCTCTCCTTTGTCCACAGTATGTACAGTGCGGTCTCTGATATCTCTGCACATACAGAGACAGCAGTCAGCTCTGGCAGGTTAAAAAGCACTATAAGTATTGAGCACTGGTTAAATAACTTACCAGCAGCTGACAGCCTTGCAATGTGCTCTACTGGCCATGCCTCCTCTGTTTATAAACAGCATTAAACAGACTGTGAGTTCTGAGAAATGCCTAACCTGCCAGCCACTGACAGCTTTGCAATGTCTCTCATTGTGTTTCCTCTATAAATTCAGGGTGGGTGGCTGCCTCAGTCTGACATCACTCTTTCAGTTCACAGGATGAGTCATATACTCTTTCTATAGGACATTGATTGGGTGATATCAGCTCCATTGTCTGATCTCTGCCATAAGCCAGTAACTGTTGTTTGGTAAATAAACAAAGATTTAATGATTCCTGAAGCTCAATTCAACTTTCCCCTCCCTGCATGCCATATCCCACCATGTATGTCAGATTGTTCCCTGATTTGGGGAAAGGTTTAACTGAGCTGAACTGTAAATAAATAAATGTAGAAATTCAGTATAAACAACAATTAAATAAATAAGTTTCATATATAATGTGGCATTTCCTATTTTTCTTTCTTATATGTTTGCTTTATTTTCTTTTACACTTGCATTTAAAATCTTCATACAACAGAAACGATTAAATAAATTAATATATTACAAGTCCATTGGATATCTGTGGATATTTAATTTTGTTGAATAATATTCAAAAATAGGACTTTCATTTCATATTAAATGTGCCCTTATTTTAAGGTGTATTAGAAACAGATGGAATTGTGATAACAAGCGGTGGGAATACTAAGAGCAAAAAAATCATGCACATTATCGGACCAACCAGGGTCCCTGACTATGAACCCGCGATGGACAGGATTCTTCTAGAATGTCATAACAATGGGATAACAAGTTTTGCACTGCCAGCCATTGGAACAGGTAAATTACAGAAGACACACATAGGACACTTAAAGGAGAAGAGCATTTTAGACATCGATTAATTTCAAATGTATAAAAATCTGTATAATTAATGGTTCATAGGTATTAGGAAAACTAACTACAATTTTTAACTACTTCTTTGAATTTTTGTATTATTTGTCTTTATAGAATTGAAATAGGATAGTACACAACATGTAGGATAAAGAAAAACACAAAAACACTTTATTAATGACATTTATCATTGGCTGGTAGAAAATTAATATAAACACCAGTATTTAAGAAATTAATACAACAAACTGTGTCTTTCTACAGGTATGGCTCATGTTGATCCAGCACAATCCATTACAGCTATTTTGAGCAGCATTTTGAACTATTTAACAGAAACATTAATTCCAACCCTTGAAACGATCGCTATTATTGTTATTCAAGAAGAAATTTACAAGACTTACCTTAAAATTTTTCAAGCAAAATGCATTGAACTACAGGTATCTATCTATCTATCTATCTATCTATCTATCTATCTATCTATCTATCTATCTATCTATCTATCTATCTATCTTATATCTATCTATCTTATATCTATCTATCTATCTATCTATCTATCTATCTATCTATCTATCTATCTATCTATCTCATATCTATCTATCTATCTATCTATCTCATATCTATCTTCTATCTATCTATCTATCTATCTATCTATCTATCTATCTATCTCATATCTATCTATCTATCTATCTATCTATCTATCTATCTATCTATCTATCTATCTATCTATCTATCTTATATCTATCTGTCTGTCTGTCTGTCTGTCTATCTATCTATCTATTCACATATTAAGTCATATACATTTTTTAGGAAATCCAACGAGAAGAACAAATATTAGCAGCAATTCAAGCACAGGGTAATTATGATTACATTTAATGTATAAATTATAAAATGCCTTTCATGTTAAATAACGTCCTAAATAGCATTATAAAAGCTTACAATATTCTGTTATATCTAAGGATCATAGACTATTTTCATTTCTGTGCAGACTGGTAACGTTATACATTATCAGATTATAACTTGCATGACAAGAACCCTAGAACAGTGTTTAAGAACAGGTAGACTTATCCCAGATGTCTGCTCTGCATCAGGAAAATGTATGTTTGTTGCAAGACGGTTTGTTAAAAACTTTGAGCTCAAGTAAAAGTCGGTCATGGCTTCCTGGGGTAATGGATGAAGAGAGAGGGTGGGCTTCATCCATTAGGCCCAATTTGAGATATCAGGGCCTCTAGATGAAGAGAAGGCTAATTAGCATTTACACATGTGAGAGGGTTACATAGTTGTCAGGCTGAAAATCCACTCTTTCACTGCCTGGGGAAAAGGTCTGCAGCATCTCTGTGCAAAGAAGAGCAACTAAAATGGTCCATGGCCTTTGTAACAAATCATACCAAGAAAGGCTAGAGGAACTAAACATGTATAGCTTGGAGCAGAGAAGGGAGAGGGGGGACATGATAGCAGCTTTCAAATACATCAAGGGTTGTGACCAGCTAGTGGAGGGAGCATTTTTCAAAAGAAAAGGTGTAATAGAACACGAGGGCATGAATATAAACTGGAGGGTGGTAGATTTAAAGGAAATGTGCGGAAAAATTACTTCAGTGAAAGGGTGATAGATAATATTCTCCCATCTGAGGTGGTTGAGGCCAATACAGTAGAACAATTTAAACATGCTTGGGATAAATATAAGGGTATCCTAAATTGTAAACCAAATTGAGGGTAAATAGGGTCTAGGGTCAGTATAGGTTTAAATAAACAAATGGGCAGACTAGATGGGCCATGTGGCTCTTATCTGCCGTCACTTTCTATGTTTCTATGTATGTTTCTATGAGATATAGACTGATATTTGGTGCATGTCAGCTATACTTAACTTACTCAAACTGCTGATGTTTTGTATTTGACACACAGGGAAGATGTGAATGTTGATTTTTTTTTTTACTTGATCTGCTGAATAATACTGGCTGAGGTCAGATTCACCACAAATATTAGACTTGTTTGATGTCTTGGCTGTTTAATTTTTGGATTCTTGTATACCCAGGAGATGGTACCTGTTCCCCTAATCCAGTTACAATTCCTATGATCATTCGTTATTGAGGACAGTAATGTCAGTGATTCATTTTAGTAACAAGTAAACACAGACCGCGCTTCTAATTCAATATATGAAATGTGTGCAAGTGTCTATATAAATGTACACATATAGCAGATGGATAGGGACTCACCTACAGGAGGTGCCTTGACGCTGGGCAGGTGAGCTTAACCCAATATAGCTATATTGTGAACTAAACCTCCTTTTTATGTATGTGCTGAAACATAGTGTTATATAATGCATGTTTGGAGCTCCAGACCTCTCTTTTGTTCCTTGTAGTTGCACAGTGGTCATTTTCTTCCATGGCTGCACCTCTCCATTTATATATACACTTGCACACATTTCATATATTGAATCAGAAGCGCGGCCTGTGTTTTTTTGTTACTTTGCTAGTTTGAACCCTCCCACAAAATGGCTGCTTGCACACTGTTCAAATAGTAGGAGTGTCTTAATATAGACCTCCTGAGTACACATATAGCAGATGGATAGGGACTCACCTACAGGAGGTGCCTTGACGCTGGGCAGGTGAGCTTAACCCAATATAGCTATATTGTGACCTAAACCTCCTTTTTATCTATGTGCTGACACAAAGTGATTCATTTTAAATGGCCACATCCATACTCATACCAATTCCACTGTTGTACGGACTACAACATATAAATTTATTCGAAGTTATGTTTAACTCAGCAAGAAGCAATTCGAACCCAGCTTACTTTCATTTTAATCATGATGAAAATACATAAAATATAATACAGTTTATATTTCTATTTTTCTGTAATAGTTCAAATTAAATACCCCACAACATGGACAGCCATTGGGGAATTTGACTACCTGGAGGTGACCCTGAAGGCAGACTCTCAAGAATATAAAGGTGTTGAAAGTAAATTCCTCAAAACTGCAGCTCCGTTTTCATTGCATGTGTTGGAGGTGAGTATTTTTTCTTGTCAATGGGTTGGATCCAGACTTACGATAAGTGGATGTTTGTGATCGCTAGGGTTGGAAAACGCTCGGTGCTGTAGTTCTGCGCATTCATACATCGGATAGCCGCCATTGGAGAGCAAAAACACAAATCAATGGTCCTATCCTTTCTTTTTCTGCCGACAGCTCTCAGACAGTGGTTGCAGTCTCCGGTCCGATGGCCCACTTTGCGAAATAGAAACAGATGAAAGTTACTTTTCGGCTGTCTCTATATCGAATAGGGGGCCATTTTAGCAAAAATGTTTATGAATAGGTGAGTGTGCCGATCGGCATACTCGCCCATTAATTTTCACAGACCCTCCGGATGACAGCTAGAACCATAGAAGGGGAGGGTTAGGGTCAGGCTGCAGGGAGAGGGGTCTTAGGGTTAGGCTATAGAGAAGGGAGGGTTAGGGTCAGGCTAGGGAGAAGGGAGGGGTAGGGTCAGGCTAGGGAGAAGGGAGGGTTAGGGTAATTCTAGGGAGAAGGGAGGGTTAGGGTAATGGAAGGGGAGGGTTAGAATTAGGGGAAGGGTTGGGGTTATAATTAGATGCTCCAGGGATAGATTGCTATGCCTTTTTGAGGACTAAGCAATCGATATCCCAGCCAGTTCGAAACTGGCTGGGAGAGAACAGCCCTATCGAAATAGGGCCATTCTTTGCGAGGACCCACACCCCTCAGACAGTGGGTGCAACCATAAGGGTGAGGGGAAAGGCATTTCATTTTTACAGATTATCTAATTACCAATGTAATTATTTTTCTATAATGTGTAGAAGAGAAAACATAGTAATGTACTGTACATAATGTACTAAATGACATTTGTGCCATATGCTGATCTTGAGTAAAACTAACATGTATATTTACTGAATCCCATAGCAACTAATCAGATTCTATTAATCACTTACAGTAGTTGCAATGGATAATAATATGACCTCTTTAGAAGCATAATTCAATTTACTAAATCTGTAGATCAGATAGATAATTTTACCATTGCATTTTATAATTTTCCCCCAGAGGTCACTTGTGTTTACATGAAATATCTGCTTCCAAAGCAAACTATCTAAGACATTTGATACTGAACATTTGTTATTCATCACAGAATATCCTTTTTTCTTACATATGTAAATATTGCTGATATCTTTACTACAATATGTAAATTATGTGTACACAATACCCTTCAGTTTTTAATGAAACTAAACTGACACTGAAACCAAAAGAAAATATTCATACTTACACAATAATGTGCATACTATCATGTATATACTAATATTTTACTAGATCAAAAGAATTCAGAACAGGAGACTCTGGCAGAGCTTCACAGTTAACAGACAAGCCGTGGACATAAAAATGCCTGGTCAACGTAATATACAGCATCTGTACCACGGCACAACATCTGACGTCATTGCAAACATTAACCGGCAAGGGTTTAACCGAATATATTGCGGCAGAAATGGTGAGATAAGGCAGAATTTGAACTGGGGGTGTAGGGGAACTGCCTCCCAATGCTGCAAAGAATGGGCTGGAACCAGACTTAAGAAGGAGCTTGAAATTAAGAGAGGAGAGTTACTCCTGGGCTAAACCATGTTGAGTTCAGAGGTGATGTTTCCTAGCCCAAGTCTAAATAACAGTGTTATAGTAAAGCTGGTCAGTATCTGTGTGCAGTAAGCAATTCAAAGATATATCCCTGCATGCAAAGAATACAATGAACTTGACTCCCCCTGCAATCAACATGGTTCAGCCCAGGTGTAACTTTCCTCTCTTATTTTCAAGCTCCTTCTTAAGTCTGGATCCAGCCCAATGTCCACAAGTCTGCCAATGTACAGACCATGATACTGCCCAGAACAGACAATCGGCCCACAAACATGTGGCATGTCATGTTATAGGTTATGTTATAGGTTATGTTATGGCATATGTGTATTTATGTATATGTATGTGTGCGTATGGCTGTGTATTAGTATAAATAAGTCTAAAATGCAACATCAACACTTTATTGAAGATGGAGATCACTACAAGTGCAATAAGTATAATTATATTGCTGATTTTGACTAATATCATTGCATTAAATCCATTAGGTACAGCATGTGGGACTGGAACCTACTTTGCAGTTGGTTCAGTCTACTCCTGCAGAGACAATTATTCCGTTCCAGACAGTACTGACGGTACCAAATATGTCTACCAGGCAGCAGTGATCACGGGGAGGCATTGCCAGGGGAAGAAAACCTACAAAGAACCACCATACATTAATGATGACCCCAGCGGAGACCGCTATGATTCTGTGGTGGACAACATGGCAAAACCAACGTATTTTGTTGTTTATCATGATGATTATGCTTATCCTGAGTATCTGATAACTTTCAAAGCCAACAAACCTTAGACGATAATCATAACTGAATGAAACTTTTTAAAGTGATTTGCAGTCTGTTGACAGTCTTAAAATATCTCGATAACATCACCCACCTTTCACATAGCTAATATATTTTTATCTTATAGTGATCGCTTATAATGACATGTATTTTAATATATTTGGGATACAGCTTCTCACCACTATTATATTTTTATATATAATTATGACAATTTGGGAGGTTCTGTCCTCAATCCAACAAAGCAATGAATTGTTGTGCATACCAGTGGCTGATACACACAGAAATAAGCACAGATAAGCTGCTTTGGACTATCACAGAATTAGGCACACTACTGCATCATTGGCCACACCCACTGCCATCATGTGACTATGCCCCCTGATGACGCAACCATGCCCCCATTGAGATTCTGCTCCGTTTTTACTGCCACCAGTTGCCATGTATGTATAAAACCACTAATGTTGTGCTGAGCCTAGTAAGAAGAAATATAGTGTAATACCCCTTTCTCACCAAAAGCCTGGGTCCAACAGACCCGTGTTGTATTAATTCACAATGCACCTTTTTCTCGAGTAAATCCCAGGTCATCGCCTCCAAAGGCAGAGAGCCATTCGGATCCACCAATTTAGCTGCTTTTTATAGAACCCGGGTTGAATAACCTGGGAACACCTTTCACACTGCAGCATATCAGTATCCAACACGGGTATAACCTTGGTAGTGACCAGCATTCAGGTTAAACCAAGACATACACTACCTGGGTTATTCTCAGGTCCATGTCTTGGTGTGAAAGAGGTATTAGATGCTTGCACTAGCAGTGTGTTTTACAAACACACTGGGATAGTCTACCTGGCTTTTTAGAAAATGATGTAGTCTGGCAATCACTTACCATCAACGTTTACAATAAAAAGGCCAAACGCCTAAACTACAGATATGTGACCTTAAGGTATCACAAGCATAGATTGTATACAACTCATAATTGTATTCATCCACTATCTTGGCATGCCCTATGCTAAAAACCCTCCAAATATACCATACACTGCTACATACTTACAACTCCTTGAAGGCTTCGATATGTCTGTGAATGTCTGGGGAACTATATTTAGACCGAGATAGGATTAAACAGTAATCTATGATAGAAGTCAACATAATAGTCTTTAATCATGATTCTTTCTTTCCTGTAACACATTTTGTCTAGAAACTACTTAAAATTGAAATGTGATTTTCAGCAATGTCTTTTATATGTGTCAGTGTCTGGTCTATGTTTACAGATAAACTCTCAGGATTTATATATTTTGGAGTTTTTTGTTTTTGTGCAGTTTCTTTATTTGCTCCAAGGAAAAGTACAGAATGGGCAGCAAAACTTTGAAAGATGGAATCAGAATCAGAATGCATTCCAACCTATCCCATTCATTGGAAACAAGGTGTACACTTGACGAGATTTAAATGGTTGATGTCAACTGGTTTCCCATCAACCGTCCTAGAGTAGACCATTGTCAGATTGAGCCACGCTGCTTCCCAGTACCCAGACTTCTTGATGTATGTGAAAATCTATCCACTGAGGTTTGACGAAGTTTCAAACTTTAGAATTTAGTAATATGGAATTTTCCATCCATTGGTTTTCTTTCCCTTAATTAAGGACTCTCAAAGATATTTCATAGAATAGGGACTAACCCTATATTATCTTGTCCCTGATCTACATGGAAGCACACCCAGAAGTAACTGTTATTTAAAACCTTTTCCACTAAAGAATGGTAGTGATCTAGAAAATGTAGTCAAAGGATTGGATATAGACCTCTGCACTCCATCCTTACATGCAGGGTTCTGGCAGTACACTCAAAAGAGGGGCGTGAACTACCCTTATCACTCCCCTCTCTCGTGCATACTGCCAGACTCCCGTGTGGGAAACCCATACCACTATTAGGACTCACCAGTAGAGGCCACACGTGTTCTCTGTCTGGACTGAATTCTGCTCTTTCACCATGGGTGCTGCTGTGCTCAACCCTGGGTCAGGTGTCAGGTGTCTGGTCATCCATTATGGATCACACCTGACACCTGGCTATTTTCTTTTTCCCAAAAACCTGTCTTGGTGAATCAAACTGAGGGAGTTCATGACACCCACAATGTACAATTTACATGCTTCCCCTGCCCACCTTTGCGGGTGGAGGGAAAGAACAGCCCCTTACCGCGGATTTTCTATTGTACGGAACTAAGTTCCGTACAATAGAAGTTATGTGCATAAAATTCACGTAACATCTGGATGGCGCATACACCCTCAAGTCAAAATACCACAATTACACACTTTGCGTGCGTTGGTGGGGTGCCAGACGCAAGTCTGGATTCGGTCCAAGGTTGTTATGAAACAGGCACCATCACATTGCCTCCAAACTCCAGATTGAGAAGTAAAGTGTTGGGTTGAGGGAACTGCCAAACCATGCAAAATCTCCGCATCATCAAACCCATACTCAAAAATTTCCATTGTCTTTATGTCACCACAAAACAGTTTATAACAAAAAAATTAAGAGAGAGGAAAATCAATGTTCCATTGTATCATGATTAAATCAGTCCTCTTATAGTTCAAGCTAATCTCCATGCAGATCAAATATCTTGATACAGGCTAACAAGTATTACGTGCTGCTGCAATATTTACAGCAGTAAACCTCTTTCTCCCCAGGCTGCTTGAGCAGATCCCGGCTGTTGCTAGACAGCCAGGAAGCTGCTATCATGGTAAGCTGGTTTCTTGTCAAACATGTGGCAAAGTGTTAAATGCTGTAGGATAGAGGCATAAAGCAACGCTCCCGGGAACCTAGCAACGACGTTCAGGATCCTCATCTTCGTGTAACAAACCATAGTTGAAAGAATAAAACTTTTATGATTTTGAAAAGCTTCTTTTGATCTACATGGCAGTGTAATCAATTGTTCCCAGCACATTGGGCATACCAGCAATGGTATAAAAATCACGTTTAATTTTGTGTCATTGTTTCGGAGATTGTGTGATACATTTAGTGGTCTGTGCCCCTTCATTAGCATTGCTAACTGCTTTATTAATTTGTTCATTTTGCAAATAGCTTGTACGAAATTCTTCCTTACAAGCTGTATGCATCCACACCCGCACATTGTCAAGGGAAGGCCGAAGCTCCATTTTCTGTATTGTGTTATATTTATTTAGGATTATATAGGCAAGGCACAAATCAAAGAGGCACAATAAACTTTTAATAATAAATACAGCAGGTGAGTGTGATGTAAATGGTATAAAGATCTAACCTGCTGTGACAAGATAATATGTAATTTATATTGAAGTGTGTAATAAAATAGAATAATATAAAGTCAGACTTAGTTCTGGCAAGCTGGACATGTTCCTTATTCTTACCTAAAAGTTTTACTAAACTACAAAGCATCAACAAGACTGCAGCCTTTTTCTATAGAGACGTTCTCGATTGCTTTTGCCTAGAAGAGGCAAAGCAATTGATCCCCTGGAGACCGAAGACACTGCGCCGAAAGGTGAGTATAAATCTATTCCCAATCCTTAGCCTAAGCCTTACCTTAACTGTCCCCATCCATTACCCTATCCATATCCCTCTCTTCCCTGCAGCCTAACCTTCAGACTCCTCTTTCTGTAGCCTAACCTTAAGACTCCCTTCCCCGCAGCCTAACCCTAACACTTCCTTCCCTACAGCCTAACCCTAAGACTCTGCTACCCACAGGCTGACCCTAACCCATCCCTTTCATGACCCTAACCCATCCCTCCCATCTTGACTGCATATACGCAATCTACGTATGGAAAAGATACGTAGATTGGGCCTGATCCAGAACAACGCTTCGGAGCGAATTTACGCATGGCGGAGACGTAAAATCGCTGCGCACCATAGAAAATACGCACATTGATGTAGCGTAATTGTGAACGTATGGGCCATTCACGTATGTGTCACGTAAATACTTACGTGTGGACGTGCCAATTTTACGTTACTCCAAAATATGTCTGAAATACGTGAAGTAGGCGGGGGGTTGTATTTAAAGTGTAATGTATTAGCTGCGTAAATTCGTCTAGCCCATACGTACGTGTGCGTATGAATGCGGTTACGTTGGCATAAGTTAAGGTAGGGTTTGGAAAGCGTAGCTTGACAAAATACGTACATTCAAGGGGTGTGCCGAGGGGAGTGTAACGAATTTACGCGAATAAACGTACGGCAAACGTAGTTCTGGATCTACCCCATTATGTTGAAAATTTACTGCACATGCGCAGTAGTCAAAACATTAAACTCCGGACGTATATGTTATATATTATATAGTCTGCATATGGCTCTACATTATCCAAGCCCCACCTCCACTGTTCTAAGTAACCACATTGTGAATCAGGGGGTGTGGCTAGTTAATGCAAAAGGAAGGAAAAAGAAACCAAATGCAAATAAGGAAGAACTAAAAACAGTAGAGGTTTTCAATTTGTCCTCTAAAATTCTCTCTTCTGCACACGTCCAATTACTATCTAAAGGTCTCAGCTTTGCTCCTGAGTCAGAACCAAATATATTTGAACTCTTTGTGGAGTTAAATAGATTTATTAGAACCGTGTGCAGAAAGATATACTTTGCAGGAAAATAATTGAATATAGTTTCGCCGTTAGGTACATCAGTAACACCAATTGAATTAGACGCATTTGATGAAGGAGCCCTATCCATTTTGGAAGAATTAAAAATGGAAAGCTTGTCTCAATTTTTAGATAACCCTATACCAACTAAGAATGATACGAACCATGATACCATTATACGCATGAAATGTAAGAAAGAATCTGAGTTTTTTCCTAAATTTAATAGAGGTACCCCAATAGATTGTTTTTACCAATTGACATTGGCTAAATTTAAGACATTATGTCAGGGGAAGGCTAGAGGAGAAAAGTCAAGGAATTGTACTAACTTAACAATGGCTGAGAAAATAGCCTTAAAGGATTTGAAAGATGATCAATCTATAGTGATTAAAACGGCTGATAAGGGTCGTGGGGTTGTTTTACAGGATAGAAGTGACTATGTCAGAGAGGCCTTACGGCTCTTGACTGATCCTTCTTCCTATAAGGTATTGACCTGCAACCCCACCACCCAATATTTAATTGAGCTGAAGTCGATCTTGATTGAAGCACTTGATGATGGGCTGATTTGTAAAGAAGAGTTTGATTTTTTGTTCACCCCCCACCCTGTCACGGCCACGTATTATCACCTTCCCAAGTTACACAAAAGTTGAATTTCTCCACCTGGTAGACCAATTATTTCGGGTATAGGGTCTTTGACTTCTTCACTGTCACATTATGTTGATTTTTTTTTACAACCATTTGTTAAATCACTACGGTCTTATTTAAGGGATTCTACACACTTATTGGCTCTTTTAAAGAATGTCACTTGGGAACCTCATTTTTTATTCATTTATTTAGATGTAGAAGCACTCTATAGCAACATTCCACATGAGAAAGGCTTAGAAGTTATTATGTCAATTCTGAATACTAATAATCCCACTAATTCACGTCACAATGCATTTATAGGGGAAGCCCAAAAATTCATTTTATCACATAATTATTTTTTATTTGAGGAGGTGGTTTATTTAAAGGTGATGGGTACGGCCATGGGGACCCGCTTCGCCCCGAACTATGCCAACCTCTACATGGGTGATTTTGAAGATCGCCATGTATGGGAGCGGTTCGGGGCGGAGCTGGTCCTCTATGGCCGGTATATCGATGATTTATTTATTGTTTGGGGTGGAGGGATGGAAAAAGCACTGGAATTCGTTAATTCACTTAATCACAATCAATATAATTTAAGGTTCACACATAAGATCGATGACAGCTCAATGGACTTCCTTGACCTATCAATGAAAGTAGAGAAATCTACTATCACTACTTCTACGTTTAAAAAAAAGGTAGACGCTCCAACTATTCTGCATTTTAAGAGTTCCCACCTATTTAGTTGGCGAAAGAATATTCCAAAGGGCCAGCTAATTAGGCTCAAACGTAATTGCACTTCGGAGGAGGCATTTTTACGGCAAGCACAGGAGCTCTTTGATACCCTTAAATATAGGGGCTACCCCAAACATATTTTAGATAGAGCCTTATCTGAAGTTTTGGGAATGGAATGTAAAGAGATGCTAGAAGTCAATAAAATAAAAAATGGGGATATACAAATGAAAGGAGACAAAGCGAGTAGTAATAATAGGAGGTTTGACGTGACCTTTGTGTCTAAATTCAATAGATGTTCATCTCAAATCAAAAAGATTGTAATAGACCATTACCCCATTTTGCAACAAGACCCCCTTTTGAAAAAATACTACCCCAAAACCCAAACGTAGTTTTCAAAAGGAACACTAATTTGAAAAATGTACTAGCTCCTTCAGTACTAAAACCAATTAAAAAAGGATGTACAAGTAATACTAACCCAATATGGCTTCCCCCTAAACAACAGGGGTGCTATAAGTGTGGTAGTTCGAAATGCACTACTTGTGGCTTTATTATGAATAAGGTCACCAGTTATCAATTCGACTCCTCTACCATCTCTGTTAGAGGGTTTATTAATTGTGGGACTCCCTATGTAATCTATATTTTATTTTGCCCATGTAACATGATTTATGTGGGGCGAACTTAAATATATGTATGGTTTAATATGTATCTTTATTTATTTTTATTTATTTTTACTTGTTGATTTTTTTATATATTCTTTTATATATATATTTTTTTTAATATATATTTTTTTATATTTTTATCTATATCTACATTGCTTGGTTCTGAATATCCCCACTATTTGAAATTTATCAAATACATCCCCAATATTATATAATGAGAAGAAGTGCCAAGTATTTATGGATATAATATATTGATAGATTTTACCATCTAATAGCGTTCAACTAAACATGATGGATATTTGCATTATTAACTACATAAGAAAACAGAAATATAGTGCATTTACTGTGTTGAATATTTACTAAATATTTACTGTGCATTTACTGTGTTGAATATTTTTAATATTTTTTTAGATTTAATTTGCCCTTATGAGTAAAAGTATATGTAACCTCTCGTCATCTGTATATAAATTAATATTAAAATATTGTCATTATGAATTCTATATGAATACTAAACTTTATTTATACATTATTCATTATTATTATTTTTTCTTTTGTGCCTTCTAGTTTAATGAATTTCTTTTTCTTGATTTGACCATTCCCAAATTGATTATACCATTGATTTGCCTATACTCTATGCAGGAGTTACCGTTGGTAGTTCTTGTTCATTTCCACACTAAGAGATGTATTTTCCACACATGATTGGTAATTAATGAGGGAGACGTATAATATAAGGGACGGCACGGACACATGTGCATCTGCTAATTTATTCCTCTGAAGAAATCCCTTTGGATGAAACGCGTCAGAGAAGCGTTATTTGTCTTTTTATTTCCATACACACTTGCACTTTTATCCACTGAGAACCCTCTATTTGGAAAAGAATCCGGCCGTCTTTGCTGCAGCGGCGGCCTAGACTCTTAAAGAACTCAAACCCACGTGCCTCCGCACGAGACTAATTAATTCATCTAGCCAGATCTCTGTATGAATAAGCTGCTATACACGTAAATAGCCACACCAGCACGAGTACTGCCCCGCACGCAGGGGCTCGGAGAAGGGAGCCTGCCGACCACCGACATCTTTAAAGCACCGGGATCCTTGGACTGAGAGGAAAAACGGAGTATAAGCTTGTCCGGAAGGATAAGTATTAACTGCTTTTCTATTTCCATACTACTTTGGTACATTGATCCTGTGGTGACCGTTATTGCTTTCTGCCCACGCTCGGCAAAATTACATGCTATCGGCTACTTTTTTACTATGCTGTGTGTGGCAAGAAGTAGCATTTGATTCGCTAATACATGTGACTTTAAAGCATTCGGCAAAGTTATATGCGATCTGCTACCTTGTTCTACTGCTGTGTGTAGCAAGTTAATGGGATTTGATTCTTTTTTTACGTGGACAGCCCTTTTCAAGATTTGCTTGATTATTCACCCACAATCGAAGTATAGCCAACAGTACTTCTCCGACAATTCACTAATCAAGTTTTGTTTCTATGATTCCAGTAGGGACCACTTCGGGTTAAAAGTACATTCCAGCTAATTGTGGATGAGTATAATTTTTAAAACTGGTATATTAGTTTATATGTTTAATGTTTTTATAATGAATGTATCTGGTACCAGATTTTTTTAAACATTTGTTCTTGCTTATTAAAAGTTTTTATTTAATTAGAAGGCACCCTTTTTTTTTTTTTTTCTATTTTTATTTTTCCCTATACGTATTTTTATAGCTATATATATTTTTTTTTCACCAAGCTTCATAGGATATTATCCTCTAAATTAATCCCAATTCTATATTACCTTTACAGCGCTGGTTGTTTCCTTGTTCCTTCTATTGCTAGTTAGGGGATTCACAACCCCCTTATCCAGCTGCGTAAGGCACTATAGTATTTGGGTTTGTGGCTATTTTGGTTCCTTAGGCGCCTATATTGGTACATTTTTCTTTTTTAGTTAATGTATTTTAATGCAATATTCTTCCTCATGGCTCCACTCCCACTTCAGCTGTGACCCAGAGCGTTTTTCAGGGTGGGGCTCGATGAAGTAAATCGCAAATCGGGTCTGTCAGCCGTATGTCCCTAAACCTGTATGCTACCGACTTAAAGTTTTGAATAAAAAAAAACAACAAAAGAAATATTCTGTTGCAAATGTTGTTTACTTCAACTTTTTTTTTCTGGCAGGAAAGATTAAAAAAAAAATTGAATTACTGGAAATGGTTCAGAAAAAGTGAAAGCATTTAGCAAGTCTTTAGATAGTTTCATTTTCCCTTCTGCCCCTCATAATACAGCACAGTGGAGACATAATCAGTTGAAAGGCTGCACCTCAAAGAACAAACACAGGCGTTGGTGATAAAAACAAGGAGGTAAGTGTACCAGGAGTCTGTTTAAAGAAGAAAAGAAGAACTTAAAATACTTATTTGCTTTGTATTTCACCACTCTTCTTCTTTCCTGACATGTAAATACCCAGCACTGGACATACCACTGACTTCTCCAGTGATGAATAGAGAGAGAAAGAGAGCGATGAGTAATGGAGAAATGGGGGGGAGGGGACAGGGAGAGACTGTAAAAACTTCTGTAAATTTATAAAGAAGAAAGAAACATTTTTATCCATGATAATCTATGTGTGATAAAACATTATAGTATATAGTAATGCTTTTTATCTTTGTTGAATAGATTATGACTCTTGAAACATCTGCCCATATCTCATATCTTCCTTTCAGTATTTACATTGCTTAATATACCGGTATGTCAAAAATACGTTACTAAAGTTTTATAATTTTTCACCCACGGCGCACCTGAGCACTTCCCAGAATTCCGCGGCACACCAAAGCAAAAATATTCAAAAAGCACATTACAAAGTACATACACAAAAATTACATTTAATTGTTATTTTTTATTTGATAAATTTAACATTGCAGCTAGTAAAGTTTTTTTCCTTATAACTAAAATTAACCATGTTAGCTTTTTAACTATAACTATAATATTAACTGTTAACTACAACTTTTAATCAACCCCCTTGGTTATCACACTGTGCCCCCTTCAACTGTTACCCCCATTGTGCCCCTTGAACTGTTACCCCTTCATCACACACTGTTCGCCTTCACCATGTACACACACTGTGCCCCTTCACCATACACACACTCACACTGTGCCCCCATTCATCATACATACACACACACATATTGTGCCCCCTTCATCATGCACACACAAATTGTGCCCCCTTTGTCATGCACATGCACACACAGTGTCCCCTTCATCATCAAAACACACACACACACGCACACTGCCCCCTTCATCATGCACACACAGACATTATGCCCCCTTCATCACGCACATACACACACATTGTGCCCTCTTCATCATGCACACACGCATATTGTGCCCCCTTCATCATGCACACACGCATATTCTGCCCCCTTCATCATGCACACACGC
>WWET01000283.1:551304-566182 GCA_011038615.1 Limnodynastes dumerilii
GGAGGTTCCTGTATGAGCTGCTGCAGCTGTGAGCGCTGTTCTGTGAGTACTGCAGCAGCTCATACAGGAACTCCTGTATGAGCGCTGGCAAGTTGTATAGCGGAGCGGAGGGGAGGTGGGGGTCCGGCGCCATGCTGGATAGGCGCCGGACATTCCCCCGCTCATCGCTATACAGATTAGCAGCGTTCATACAGGAGAATGTATGAACGCTGCTAATCTGTAAGCGTGGTGCGGGGGGATGTCCGGCGCCTCTCCAGTATGGCGCCGGGATGCACCGCATCCCCTCGCGGAGCGGGTCACGCCGGCCCTGCCTTGAGGAATAAATTCCTAACAGAGCAATATGATTTGATCTGATGATTTTACGAGTCTGCTTAAGTATGTGTCTTAAACATAATCTAGACAAGGATAAAACCTATTTCAATGAAATAGACTGGCATCTGACTTAAATGCTAAGACAGGCTGATAAAGCGTTTAAACTCCTAAGCATCCATTTAGAATGAGCAGAGCTTATTGTAGGTTATTAAATTTTGCAGTTACAAGACTATCATTTCATACAAGGTTCATTTGCAAGTGTCACTAACAGATAAAAGACAGATTTATCAGCATAGTCAATAATAACACTATAAAGAAATGTTGCAATGGTAGTTTACCAGTGGTTCAAGTGGCTGTTTTGCAGTGCACTACAAATACACTTTAGTAGAAACAGTAATTCCCAATACTATATAAAATAGTAACAACAGTGATGGTGCCAAAAATTGTTTTGTTTTATTTAGACCAAGTATAATACTTGGATAGTAAGTTGCGAGATATGCACTCCATTCAGGAAAAGTTGCGAGGTTATAGTAAGGTGCAACAATAGTGTAGATGTAAATGTTAGACACAGTAATAATTGCTATTAAATACAGCACAATTCTAGATAACATTCACAGTAGTAGAGTAGGGGAATACTCAGCCAATGGTGATCGGAGGAGCTGATGCGGGTAATAGTCCGTGTGGAGATGATCTTTGCACCCAGCCTAATCTGATGAGGAGAAAAGCTCTATCCATGGTCCGGTATACTACCAGCCTCACCGCCAGGCTTCACGTTTCCACGCGGTATCCTATCCCTTCCTGTACTGGTAAGTGATCAATAAGTAAGGTGCAGGGTTCTGCGTCTCCTGGAAGGCATTCTTCCTCCTAGGAAGACGCCACGCCACTAGCGGGAACATTGAGTGCACCAGTGCCCTGCTTCACTCACTCCATCCAGGACACCCCGGGAATTTGTAGTGCACTGCAAAACAGCCACTTTGGGGCTCAATCTCTCTCTTTTTTTCTGCAATTATTGTTTGACTGAACAGAGCACCCCCTTAGGTGGGGTTTGCATCACTTATTATTTGTGTGTTTCTGTATCCAGCTCTGCCCTTGTGCATAATTGTGATTTCTGAGTGTCCCAGCTCCTGTATTTTCCATGCCTTTTCCTTGTGTCTTCCTGCCTTTTTATCCTTATGCCTCCTCCTGTCCCAGCCTAGCCCTCTTTCTTCTTGCTGTGATTGTGTGCGGTCCCTGTGGTGTTCACTCTGTTTGTGTGAGTGTTCACGTGCCCTTGTGTCCGACTTCGTTCCCTTTTCTTCTCTAAGAGCTACATTTGCTAAGCTGCGGGTTTGAAAAAGTGGAGATGTTGCCTATAGCAACCAATCAGATTCTAGCTCTCATTTTCCTTCACATACTAGAGAATGTCAACTAGAATCTGATTAGTTGCTGTGGGCAACATCTCCACTTTGGACCTTAAAGTGTTCAGAACTTCATAAGAAGGTGAGGGGTGACGGGGCGCTCGCTCCTCTCCTCCATGCTTACGTTTAGATCTCCGTGCGAATGTAGGTCACACAATGGCCTGAAGTTGGTCCATTTACATTACCCGATTCATCATCTCTGCAGATTAAGAATGAATCATTTCTTGAAGACATAAACAACATCCTGAATTCCGGGGACATCCCTAATATCTATGGACCCGATGAGCAGGATCAGATCGTCACCACCATGAAGCCAGTCGTACAAGACATGGGGCAGCAGCCGACAAAAGCCAACTTGATGGCTGCCTACACCCGCCGGGTGAGGGGCAACATTCATATGGTGCTGTGCATGAGGTAGGTCTCACTGACGCAACTCCTTCCCCCTCCTGGTGTAACAGGCTTATTAGAGAACTATATTATAATATATTGTTGGTTTCATGTTCTTATTTTTTTATTTCTATATATTTGCAGGTGTATCTGGCTCTATCTTGACTGCTGCTGGGAACACTGTTATGACCGAATGCAAAAAAATTGGTAATATATATTGCATATAGATAGTTTGGAAATCCCAGCTTCATCCATGCAACTCAAAAACAAAGTTGGATGAGAGAGAAGGATTGTAGTGGAGTTCTCAGGAGCACAGTGTTTAAGAAAACAATGGTCAAAACTTGGAATTAGCCTACAGTATAGTGTTCAATATTCATCCATAACTCTCCGATAGCTGGTACATCATACCATGCACTCCTGCTACCCAGTGATCGGGACACTTTCTCTCTTTAACATGTAAAAATTTCTGCAGCAGAACCTGAAATGTGTTGTTTATATTATAACAAACAATACTGATATATAACTCAATATACCATAGTTATGTTATAAGTACTTTAGAAGTTGGATAAGTACCGTAGTTAATCTCACATGCAGGCTAAGGATGATATAGTCTTATTAAATTAATATTATAACTGCCTCACATCCCTGTTGCATCATTTGCTGCTGTTGGGGGATAAATTCATTCTTTCAGTTTAACTTTTGCTGCTTCCCTTTAATCCACATAATAAAAGATGAAACTGCCTTGTATATGCAAAGCTGCTCTCATAATCACATGATCTAGTAGGTCACTGTATCTATCCCAAAAAAAAACCCCCACTGCATATTCCTTAAATACTTTGTGCTGCTTTTTGCTGCTTCTGATTCGTTTTGTTTGCATTTACCATTTTAAATTGTAAATGTAACACTGGAATCCCGTTTGCCTTTCTTATAGTTTAGCTTTCTCTCATTTTACTCTTGCATTTAAAATCCTTATGCAAAAGCGACGATCAATTAAATTAAATATGTTACAAAGATCACTGCTCTGTTGAAGGCCTGGTCAAGCTGTGGCTCTGTAACTACTAGTCCCAGCTTTGTCAAGTATTAGTTATGACTGTGTAGTTAAAGCATGCTGGGACTTATAGTTTCACAACCCCTAGAGAGCCAGACCTTGTCTCTTGTTTGTTTCAATATATAGAATCATTTCAGAAACAGAACTTCCATTTCATAATAAATACACACTTATAACTTATTTTTTAGGTGTATTAGGAACAAATGGAATTGCGATAACAAGCGGTGGGAATACGAAGAGCAAAAAAATCATGCACATTATCGGACCAACCAGGGTCCCTGACTATGAACCCGCGATGGACAGAATTCTGCTTGAATGTCATAAGAATGGGTTCACAAGTTTAGCACTGCCAGCCATTGGAACAGGTAAATCACAGAAGACACATCTGTGTAACTGAATGGAGAGTTGAATTTTACCCGCTGATTACTTGTTCGGTGGTATACACATACTTATATGTAACAAAAGCATACGATCTAAAGATAATGCAAGAAATGCCATGATTTCCATTCATTCTTATTTTTATATCATTTAATATTGGTGGGAATATTAGTTAAAATAAATAGGTTAGTATTAAATGTTCTGGATAAAAGAAAGATATCTTTAACTAACATTTTTATTGGCTGGTAGAAACTAACTAACTATGTACAGTAAATTGGTATATAACAAATTAATACTACAAACTATGTCTTTCTACAGGTATAGCTCATGTTGACCCAGAACAATCCATTAAGGCTATTTTGAGCAGCATCCTAAACTTTTTATCAGAAATATTACTTCCAACCCTTGAAACAATCTCTATCATTGTTATTCAAGAAGAAATTTACAAGACTTATCTTAAAGTATTTCAAGAGAAATGCACCGAGCTACAGGTATCTATTTATCTATCTATCTATCTATCTATCTATCTATCTATCTATCTATCTATCTATCTATCTATCTAGACTGTGAGTGTATAAATAACTTGCCATAACTTAGCGCTGTCCTCTCCTGCTGCAGCCTCCATCCCCCTTTAATACTGGCAGAGGACAGCAGTAATCTGTTAGCTGTGGGAAGTTATCTCTAATCAGCGCTCAGCAGAGTCTCTATGTACTAAGAGTGGTGAAATCTGCCAGAAAGTGACAGTTTAGCGCTGATGAATCCTCTGTGAGTGCAGGGTCAGCAATTGCCTCATTTCCTCCTCTCTCCTCTAAACCCTGTAGCAGACTCACCCACAGTATTTATGCCACTGTGTTGATTTGTTTGTGTATCACACTAATATCTATCTATTTTTATCTATTTCAATTTTAACATTTCTATCATGTGTTTTAGGAAATGCAACGAGAAGAACGAATATTAACAGCAATTCAATCACTGGGTAATTATTGTGCTAATTACTGAGTCAATATTCCTTCTTCTTTTTCTTCTAATTATTATTATTATTATTATTATTATTATTAAATTATAAAATAAATGTTGTGTTATATTGCAATTTTTATTAGCACTGCAATATAACATGTTAATATTTCCTGTAAAATAAAATATATCTGTATACAAAAGCATTAAATAAAATATAATATAATCCATTTTAATATTCTTTCGGTAATAGTTCAAATTAAATACCCAAAAACATGGACGGACATGGGGAATTGTGACTACATGGAGGAGATTCTGATTGCAGACTCACAGGAATATAAAGATGTTGAACGTAATTTCCTCAAATCCACAGCTCCAAATTCATTTAAAGTATTGGAGGTGAATATGATTTCTAATCAATGGACCGTTTCCAGACGCCAGAAAGGGATGGGGGAGAGCATTTTTCATTCACTAGAATCAGGAAAATAATTTCTATATGAATCAGGATAATTATATTCAAATTTTGCCATGATTTCTGTGTGATTTGGGTTTTCGATGGGTTTCCAATGTTACGTCATTAAGTCCTAAGAATTGCTGTAATGAGAGGCAGTCAGTCGGGACTTGCAGGAGATTTGCAGGTTCTTCCAAAATACCAGGAGCCTCAATTTAGAGAGTGTCCTGCATATTCCGGGAGAGTCGGCAACCCTGCATTACATGCACAAATACACACATTAGCACTTGTGCATTTATTTTCCCACAGTAGTTATGTCATATATTCAAATAAAAAAATATGGCCGACCTCTAACTAACACACAGTAGTTGTTCTCATAATTCACTAATCAGACCTACTGTCCCACTTACAACAAACATAACACTCACAGTTAGCATGCCAAGCTTTGGGGACAGATTTACTAAGCTGCAGGTTTGTAAAAGTGGAGATGATGCCTATAGCAACCAATCAGATTCTAGCTCTCACTTTCCTATTACATACTAGAGAATGTCAGCTAGAATCTGATTGGTTGCTATAGGCAACATATCCACTTTTCCAAACCTGCATCTTAGTAAATCTGGCCCTTGGTGTCTCTCCCTTCCAGGATTGAAGACACTAATACCCCTTTCACACTAAAAACCCAAGGTCTCCCCCGGGATAATGAACATGGCTTATAGCCGTGTGGCAGCTGTTCACACCGCAGCTACAATCCGGGTAAATACTGGGTTGTAGCCTTTCACACTGTACCTGTGTCTGCAGAGACATGACCTAGAGCTAGTGCAAATGTTTTGTTTTATAAGCAGTAAAAACATTTTTTCATGTTCAACCCTGGATCAGGTGCGTTTGGGTACACCTTTACTGTACATTGACTACGTGCTTTCACCCCTTGCATGCACAGTAGAAAATCACACATCCCGTCAGCTGCTGTACAATCACTATGGATCGGCACAGAATTATTCAACTTCAAAGCCTTTTTAACCACCTGACGCAAGTGTTTATAACAATCAACCTGCTCTCAGGTTGGATGCTATAAGGACCCAGGATGGTCCAGGTAGATGAAGCCTGCCCTCTAACTCCTAGTCACAGCCCGAAGAACATTTAACCAAGTTTGCAACAGACACACAACAATTTTCTTGGGGTTTTGAGATATATATATATATGAAGAGGAAAAAGAAGGGGGCGCCTTGTAGTGCAATAAAGTTTTTAATTAAATCAGGAGAAGGAAATACAAGTTGCTCGTACCGAGTCAAGCCTTGATTAAAAGCATGTCACACACTAAGGTGTCGGATCACAACAATATGCTAGCTGAATACCGGCGTCCCGGAGCAGGTGGCAATGGAGCAGACGGCAATGAGGTGTCTCGGACAGCGTGAGGATCATGCAGCACGTGGAGATTGTTGGTCTGTAGTCTCCGCCTCTACGCGTTTCGTTATGTCAAATAACTTCGTCAGGAACTGCCATAAAGCCCTCTGTCTTGCGGTCAGCTTGTCAGCTTGCGCTGCCATAAGCCTGCCTTAAGTGGGACGTGCGGATCAGCGGTCCGTACGACCGCTGATCCCTCCCACACTGTACAATTCAAATGCTTCCCCCTGGCCGCTTTAGTGGGCGGAAGGGAAGCACAGCCCATTTCCATGGAAATGGGCTCGGACGGAACAAAGTTCTGTCCGATTGTTTCTACGTTAGGGTTACTATAGTAACCCTAGCGTAACACCTTGCGTGCGTAAGTGCCCAACCGTTATTAAATCTGGATCCGGTCCTTAAGCTTTAACTAATCATTGTAAAATAAAACTTCTCAAAAGTTCATGAAATGTACAATATGCTGTGTATAACATCAGTGCCCCAATGATAGATATGTAATTACTTATATTATTCTAGATCAAAAGAATTCAGAACAAGAAACTCTGGCAGAGCTTCACAGTTAACAAGCAAGCCGTGGACAAGAAAAACCCCGGTCATCGAAATACACTGCATTTATACCACGGCACAAATTCTGGTGTTATTAAAGATATTAACCGGCGAGGGTTCAACCGAATCTATCATGGCATAAATGGTAGGTTAATAAGCGGCTAGTGAAGGGAAAATTGTACAATGAGGGTGTGGTAAGCACCCTTCGCTGTATCCAGACTTCCAAATCATCACCATTTTATGTGAGAACAGACTTCTTAATGTAGCGGTCTGCAATTAACAGTCTGTGCAAGTGAAGGGAGTGGCCTCCCCTAACCAATAGGGAAGGCTGCATCCACTGGTGATTGATGTGTGTGTGTGTGTATGTATAGTATAGTATATTGTGCATGGGTGTCATGCATGTATTTTATGTTATGGTGTGTATAGGTGTCATGCTTGTATTATATCCTATGGTATCTTGTTATGGTGTGTATATGTGTTATGCTTGTATTATATGTTATGGTGTGTATATGTATTATGCATGTATTATATGTTATGGTGTGTATATGTGTCATGCATGTATTATATGTTATGGTGTGTATATGTGTTATGCATGTATCTTGTTATGGTGTGTATATGTGTCATGCATGTATCTTGTTATGGTGTGTATATGTGTCATGCATGTATTATATGTTATGGTGTGTATATGTGTCATGCATGTATTATATATGTTATGGTGTGTATATGTATTATGCATGTATTATATGTTATGGTGTGTATATGTGTCATGCATGTATTATATGTTATGGTGTGTATATGTGTTATGCATGTATTATATGTTATGATGTGTATATGTGTCATGCATGTATTATATGTTATGATGTGTATATGTGTCATGCATGTATCTTGTTATGGTGTGTATATGTGTCATGCATGTATCTTGTTATGGTGTATATATGTGTCATGCATGTATCTTGTTATGGTGTGTATATGTGTCATGCATGTATCTTGTTATGGTGTGTATATGTGTCATGCATGTATCTTGTTTTGATGTGTATATGTGTCATGCATGTATCTTGGTATGGTGTGTATATGTGTCATGCATGTATCTTGTTATGGTGTGTATATGTGTCATGCATGTATCTTGTTATGGTGTGTATATGTATCTGTGTAATATGGTCAACCACTGGCAGCTTGCTTACAGTGCAGGGGTATCGGCTGCCACGGACTCCCCTATCATCCTGGCCCGCACCCCTTGCGCCCCCTATAGCTAAGCGCCAGGCTATAGTAAGTATAAGTATATTGCTGATTCCTAATGTGACTAATATCTCTGGATTAAATCCATCAGGCACAGCATTCGGGCTTGGAAGCTACTTCGCAGTTCATTCAGAATACTCTTCCAGTGACACTTATTCCAAACCAGACAGTAGTGACGGAAGTAAATACATCTACCAGGCATCGGTGATCACGGGAAGGTATCACATGGGGCAGTCTTCTTTCAAAGAACCACCCTACATCAGTGATTCCAGCGGAGACCGCTATGATTCTGTGGTGAACAACATGGAGACACCAACTATTTTTGTTGTTTTCTATGATGATTATGCTTATCCTGAATATCTGATCCGTTTCAAGCGCAAGTAGCCATAGAGGATAATCACACACTAGAAACACAGCTTTATCTTTGAAGACATTTTTAACTTATTGATCCTTTAAGCCAGGTCTGGCCAACCTGTGGTTCTCCAGAAGTTGTGAAACTACGGGTCCCAGCATGATGGTGTGTATATGTGTTATGCGTGTATTTTATGTTATGGTGTGTATATGTGTCATGCGTGTATCTTGTTATGGTGTGTATATGTGTCATGCATGTGTCTGTATAATATGGTCAGCCACTGGCTGCTTGCTTACAGTGCAGGGGTATCGGCTGCCACGGACTCCTCTCTCATCCTGGCCCGCACCCCTTGCGCCCCCTATAGCTAAGCGCCAGGCTACAGTAAGTATAAGAATATTGCTGATTCCTAATGTGACTAATATCTCTGGATTAAATCCATCAGGCACAGCATTCGGGTTTGGAAGCTACTTTGCAGTTCATTCAGAATACTCTTGCAGTGACACTTATTCCAAACCAGACAGTAGTGATGGAAGTAAATACATCTACCAGGCATCGGTGATCACGGGAAGGTATCACAAGGGGCAGTCTTCTTTCAAAGAACCACCCTACATCAGTGATTCCAGCGGAGACCGCTATGATTCTGTGGTGAACAACATGAAGACACCAACTATTTTTGTTGTTTTCTATGATGATTATGCTTATCCTGAATATCTGATCCGTTTCAAGCGCAAGTAGCCATAGAGGATAATCACACACTAGAAACACACCTTTATCTTTGAAGACATTTTTAATTTATTGATCCTTTAAGCCAGGTCTGGCCAACCTGTGGTTCTCCAGAAGTTGTGAAACTACGGGTCCCAGCATGCTTTACCTGCATGGCCATAGCTGCTACCTGACAAGGCATGCTGGGAATTGTAGTTTCACAACACCTGGAGAGCCACATATTGGCCTGGCCTGCTTTAAGCTAACATTAGTGATGTCTCCATAGACAGAATATCTTGATAACATCACTGCCATTCCCCTTTATCTTATGTAGCTCTCTTGTGATAACTTGTATATAATGCTTATATTTCAATGTAGCTTTGCATTCATTTTTATGTTTTATTAAGCCATAAATGTGCCAGTTTGGGAGGAGCCGTCAGTGCCTTTATGAAAGCTCTGTCCTTTGTGCAATGAATTTATGAATGGGCGCAGGTCACTGACAGATGTGCGCAGCAATAAGACGTAAAGTTACTTAGATAGTGTAGAAGAGTTACTAATATATAGTAGCTCTGCACCTAAAACTACGCTCCTATCAAGTAAAAATGTGAGAATCCGGGCCTAAGAGAGGAAAGTTACTCCTGGAGGAAAGTTATACGACATATTTTTAGGTATGCCCCTGTGTGTGTTGCCATGCCCACACAATAACATGGCATAACTGCCATTTATGTTGGGAGGTATGCTAAGGTTGCTAAGGTATTGGAGGTAACTAAGCATATTAGTAAGTAGTCTGGCAATCACTGATGCTGCTATCAAGCTTATAATTCAAAGGCCAAAAAGGGGTATTTGAGGGAGGTTTTTTTTCCCATCTCTTCCATTTTTTTGCAATTTCACTGTTAAAAAAAACTATAAGGAGTCATATGCCTAGACTGTATACAACCAGGGCCAGTGCTAGGCCTATTGACACCCTAGGTAAAGTTTTAGACACCTTGCCCCCTTATCCCAGCCACCCTTAGCATTAATACATGTAACTGCTTCAAAGGCACAGGGGATAAACTAAGCTGTGTCTCCTGCATAGTACAGTGCTATGAAGGAGCTTCAGCTCAGCTGATAACCTTTTGCAGCACTTACTTTATCTGCTCAGCCACCGAGCCTTGACTGCGGAACACACAAGCCACCATGGAGGATTCACTGAGCAGGGGCGGCTTTTTCCATGCTGCCCCTTCAGGACTGGTGTCCTAGACAACTGCCTAAACATGCTTAGTGGTACCACCGAACATGAGTGTATTTTGTGGTCCTGCACATTGCCAAAACCTTCCAAAGATGCTAATAACCGCTGTATGCGTACAACTACACACAGGGTCCTAGTTTTACACTGTGATGGTTTTAATCGGCAATCAGTCATAGCAATCAACATCAGCGCGTTTTGTCATGATCTTCTCTGTTATAGTGATTTTGTCTGAAAATGTAATTAGGAAATTTCAGCAATTACTTTTGTATCACTGCCTACTTACATTTATCAATAAACTCTCATCTTTATATTAACATTGGAGTATGTGAAAAAGATCCTGCGCTGAGGCGCGACATGTGAAAAAGATCCTGCGCTGAGAGAGGGGTGGAGGGGGGCGAAAGTTACAGGGGGAGAGAGACCTAAGCCCGTCAGCTGCCCTTTTTGGACGTGAGAACAATAGGGGGTTTGCTCCCTAGTAGACAGAAATAGTTTGGATAGCGTCCTGAGCGCGCCAGGCCAGCCTCTATAAATGGGCAAATAATAAACAAATACAGTAAGATAAGGGTCGATGGTAAGCTTTTTATTATAGGTTATTAGGTTTTTAGTTAAAAACAGGGTGGAGTGAGTGGGTTGAAGGGTATTGTATCACTTGTATGTGGTGATGTGATGGAAAGAAGTTCAAAAATAGAAGTAATCAAAGTCTTTCTCCTAGAATGTAATCAGGTCCGTTTAAATGATGCTGGTTTCTATAGGTACCGTCACTACGTTGCTGCAGTTAAACAGTTTGTTCAGTGCACTCCAGAAAAGTAATAGATCAAAGACCTTACCGGTAAGGGTTAAAACAGCTACGGGGAGCTCACCCGTGCTTTGCGCAGTGTTTCCTCGCTTGATCCCTGCCGTCACTTCTCAGCTGGTGTTGCTTCTGGCTGCAGATGCTGTTGATGTGCGTTGCTCAGTCAGCGGGATGTGGAGCGGCTGTCAGGGAGCAGGTCCGAGGTTGGTGCTGCGGTGGAATATGCGTCTCCTACGCGTTTCACCTGGAATAGGCTTCCTCAGGGAGAACATAAGCAGAGGCACTTCACTGTACACTGTCAGCGTGGTGTGTGGAGCAGGGGGAATCCCGCTGCGCATCTGGCGGGAATTAAAGGGACCGCTTCATGAATATGGTAATTCGCCTGCCCATCAAAGAGAGAGGAGTGAACCTGGTCTTTAGAATGGACAGGTAGTGATTTAAATGCATACTGATTTTCGTGGCCTGATATTTAGCAGGCAGTGAATTTATTGGTGGTCCATGAGGATAAGTTAGATGCAGGTTATACTATGCATAGGTATTCAACCCATATCTATAGAGATTACCCCACTACATGCAGGGATTTATTTAAATAAAAAGGTGGTCAGGTCAAAATCCAAATTAAGACCATTGGGAGAGAGTATATCCATCTCAAAAATCCATTTTGTCTCCTCCTTTCCTGGAGTGCACTGAACAAACTGTTTAACTGCAGCAACGTAGTGACGGTACCTAGAAACCAGCATCATTTAAACGGACCTGATTACATTCTAGGAGAAAGACTTTGATTACTTCTATTTTTGAACTTCTTTCCATCACATCACCACATACAAGTGATATAATACCCTTCAACCCCCTCTGGTATTGCAACATACCAAACCCTCACTCCACCCTGTTTTTAACTAAAAACCTAATAACCTATAATAAAAGCCTATCATTGACCCCTATCTTACTGTATTTGTCTATTATTTGCCCATTTATAGAGGCTGGAGACAAACAGTTTTTTAAATATCATAAAAGTCATTTCACCAAGTGAGTGACAGTTGGAAGCTCAGGTGCGGAGCATATTGTACCTAACGGAATGGGTCATGTTGGAGGGTCTGCACATTCCTTCCAAACGTAACAGTAATGACCCCTCTTACAGAGGGACAGGGTTTAGTTGTTAAGTCCTGGCCCCCTCAGGTTACAGATCCTCTCTCTTATTACCCATCTAGGCTTCCATACTTCCCGTAAATGACCATGTTTATGGGTCAGAAAACTATGATAGACCCTGGATGTTAGCATTGCACATGCCCAGAACTAATGTGCACCTAATTACGGCAAACCAGACTGTAATGTAACCCACTGCTGCGGGCACTCGGAAGGGAAGGGCTGAAGGGACATTGTTAATGTAAAGGAAGGACAAAGGGTCTATATACAAATAACAAGTAACTTTCTTGTTACACTGCAATGCAACATAAAGCCAGGATGATAGTCTCATAGGGACCTAGTGGAATAGACAACTAAAGCCCCACCCACCCCACTTTTCCAATTCCTATATGTTTTTGCTAAATTGCTGTTCCCCTTATAAAACACATACAACATAAATATGGCAACATACTCCTGTTAGCTCTTAAGCCCTAACCTTAGCCAGACACAGCCTAACCCTAACTTTCCATCGCAGACTCTCATTATTGTGAACAGAAAAATAGGTTTCCAATAGCAATTTTCTATTTTCAGGGCTGTTTGAACAATGGTACAGCCATTCAGCTGGCGGCTCGAAATGGCAACCACATCCTAACAATTTGTTTTAAGCTCTAGGAGAACTGAAATGACTTAGATGGGTGATCCAAGCTTGATAATTATGTTCAACTTCCATGCATTTCAGTAGCATTGTGATGTCTTTTTCTCACTGAAGGCGACTGCATGATAAACAGTTGGAATACATTCTGAGCTATGAGTGGTTGTGCCCTCCCAATGCTCACCAGACTAAACTTTCATACTTGGATGGGACATCTTAACTGTGCTCCACAAGTCTGGACAGAGTCCCAAAATTCTAATCATCACACCTCAATATTAACAAGTGTGTGGTGTGTTATTGTGCATATGGTAAGTCATTTATTTCTATAAATCAATCTGTTTGACAAAACCATTAATATACTATTATTCCCTGGGTGTTAAGAGCATTGTGGTAGATCCAGACCTAAGTGCTTGTTACATTTCATTGCGTAGCGTGTTTACGGTAGTGTATTTTCTATGCAATCCCCTAGGCCAGTGATGGCTAACCTGTGACACTCCAGGTGTTGTGAAATTACAATTCCCATCATGCTTTGTCAGGTATCCCCTATGCTTTTGCAGTTAAGGCATGCTGGGACTCGTAGTTTTACAACACCTGGAGTGTCACAGGTTAGCCAACACTGCTCTAGGCAGTCTCCTCGCTCGTACGTAGTTTGGCCGTTTTACACTTGCCAAACCCTACCGTAACTTTTTAAAGCGTAACTACTGATGTATGTAAAGCCTTCACGTCCGTAGGTGTCTAAGCCACGCCTATACTGTACGATTTAAATGCCTCACCCCGCCTCCGAAGCGTAATTACGGGTGTCGTATGGCTGTCACGCCCCCTCGTTCGCAGTTACGCTGTATATACGTGGCATAACATCTGCCATGCGCATGCGCAGTAAATACTAATGGGCGAATTTACATCAGCGGCTAAACGCGCACGTAGTTCTGGATTTGGCCGGTTGCCATATCCGGTTAGAACATGTGAATTGCGAAAAAGGAACATCCGAAAGTTCCTTTTCGGATGTCCCTTTTTTTGAATACTTACCAATTTAGACTTTTTTTTAATGAATGGGGGGTATGTCGTTCTTATTTATTCTCAGCAGTATTCTGTTTAGACACTAGGGGGCCTGATCCATACCTACGTTCATGAAACGCTCATGTGCGTAGGGTATTTACGCCCACATACCTACGACCATACCTCCCCTTGGTCGTACTTAGTGTTTTACGCCGAGCAAACACTACCCTAACTTTTCTGATCGTAAACCGCGGGCGTCCGTAAGCTCATTGCATAGTTGCGCTTAGCACGCCCATACTATACGATTTAAATGCCTCACCCCGCCCTTGATGCGTATTTAACGGATTTTGTATGGCAGGCACGCCCCCTCAAGCGTTGTTACGAGGCTGGTACGCTCAAAGCCCAGAATTTCAGAGAGAACATCTGCCCCGCGCATGCACAGTAAGAACAAATGTCCGTTTTTACGCTTATGACCATTGTAAAAACGCAGCCGAGCGTCGGTCTGGATCTGCCCCATTGTGAGTTTTTTTTTCGTTTTTTTTTTTATTAATGAACCTCAATTCTGCTCATTAACTTAAGTACTGTCTACTGCTAAATCCAAAGGCCACTACTCTCTCCTAATTCTCCTTGATCTTTCTGCTGCTTTTGACACTGTTGACCACTCTCTTCTCTTACAAATGTTACAATCAATAGGTATTCAGGACATAGCTCTTTCCTGGTTCACATCCTACCTCTCCAATCGCTCTTTTAGTGTCTGCTTTTCTGGGTCCACTTCTTCTGCCCTTCCGCTTTCTGTGGGGGTACCTCAAGGCTCAGTCCTGGGTCCCTTGCTCTTCTCTATCTACACCTCTTCCCTTGGACAGCTAATAAAGTCATTCGGTTTCCAATATCATCTCTATGCAGATGATACACAAATCTATCTATCC
>WWET01000283.1:571317-586868 GCA_011038615.1 Limnodynastes dumerilii
GAAAGAAGACACAACCAGATATAGACTGGCATACGGAACATACACAAGCCACAAGTGACACAAGCTGGATGGAAATAAGCAAAGAACAGGAGCACAAGACAGAGTGAGACAAATGGAAACACAGACTTATACAGCAGAAGATAACCTGGGTCTGGGTCAAGCAGAGTCACTCTGCCCCTGGTCCACGGTCATATAGACTGTGGCTTACTTTCACATAAACTTATCGTTTAGACATGGCTCCTATGGGATCCCTGTAGGAACAATTCCATTTCATGGACTGACACTGACCTAACATGCGGCCACATCATTTATGGAAAACAGATATAGTTCTACAGGGCTCCCATAGGATTCCTGTATTACCAATACTGTTTATGAGAATTATGTGGATAGGTCAGCGCCATTCAAACTGAGAGCGCCACGGAGGAAGGAAGAAGAGGGAAAAGGAGACAGCAAAGGTAAGTGAAGCTTAGAATAGGTTATTAAACAAAAATGATGGGGCTACAATATAGAAGGGGCAGAGATGGAGGCTGGACACACATACAAGGGGCAGAAATGGATGGCTGGATGCATACATATATCTTTTTTTTTTTTTATTGTCCTGTATACAGCACCAATTCTATGGGAGAATGACTTAGAAATTTGTGCCTAACAAGGGAGAATGTTAAATGTAGAAGTAAATCAAAGGCACTCGTAATCTCTAGAGGTTGTCTTCTAACCAGGGGGGCTAGTAACCCTCCCACCCAAATATGATATTGCACCTGTGGTAGATGGTTCGGTATGGTAGTGCAACATAGTGCACATAGGACATGAATTTCCTGCTAGAATATCATACATACTTTTACGGTGCTTCCTAGTGTTGTGGGATTGGCCCAAGCAAAACAATTAAGGTAACATGGGGCCTGATCCAGACCTACGCTCGGGTGTGTTTTTATGATGGTCATCAGCGTAAAAACAGCCATTTGTACTTACTGTGCATGCTCGGGGCAGAAGTTATGTTCGTGTTATGCTACAAAAGTCTGAATGTATGAGCCGTTGCCTGCCATACGAAAGCCGTAAATACGCACTGAGGGCGGGGTGTGCCATTTAAATTGTACAGTGTGGGCGTGCTAAGCATCGTAACTGCACAAGGAGTTACACTGTGGCCGCGGCTACGCGTAGAAAAGTTAGGGAAGGGTTTGCTCAGTGTAAGACGGCAAAAGTAAGTACAAACAGGGGGAGTGTCTAGGGGAGTGCATCGGAGGTACCCTGGCGTAAATACGCTACGCAAATGAGCGTTTCATGAACGTAGGTCTGGATCAGGCCCATGATAAATAAAGGTTCTGAAAAATGTATTAATCAGCTCACTGAACTGATTTAATATGAAGTAGAAGAAAACACTTTACAACATGTAAAAAATTATTATATTTACATCATCGTGTATTTCAAAAGTCATTGATAAAATATATTCACAGGCCAATTTTATTAAATTGGTAGCATAAAACTTTATTTTTAGTTAGCAAATTGTGTACTGAGAGTTAAAAATAAAAAGCTGTGGCTGGTCCAGAGTGATAGATAATCGGAAATAAAAGGATACATTTGGGTGGAGTAAAGCACAATGTATAAAATATGAGTCTTTCCTCCTATACAGTATGTCATCATAACATATACAGCACACATCTGTCTTACATTAATACCAAATAATCAAGAACACCTGTTTTAAATATACTGAAAGATAGTTTTACAGAATACATAGTGTAGTCAGTGGATGCAAAGAAATATATATTACCCACTTGCCCATTTAAACCTTTCTAAAAATTTTGTCATGGAGCTCCATTGGGTGTGATATTGAGTCTCATATACTTTTGTGTCATGCTGTCAGTTACACATAAAAGTTGCAATTCATTATGTAACCACTAGGTGGCCAGTGTATTGCTTAACAAAGTGGACTTTCTCAGCACTAGGCACACTTTGTTACACGCCGCCAGCGACAGCTAGCGTGTAACTATGGGGTAGATCCAGAACTACGTTTGCCGTACGTTTACTCGTGTAGCGTATTTTCGTGTGCGTACATTCTATACACTCCCCTAGGCACACCCCTTCAATGTACGTATTTTGTCAAGATACGCTTTTCAAACCCTACCTTAACTTTTGCCAACGTAACCGCAGTCATACGCACACGTACATATGGGCAACACGTATTTACGCAACTAAGCGCGCCCATACTGTACACTTTAAATACAAACCCCCACCTACTTAACGTATTTCAGACGTAATTTGGTCTCACGTAAAAATTGGCACGCCCACACGTAAGTATTTACGTGACACATACGTGAATGGCCCATACGTTCACAATCACACTACGTTACTGAGCGTATTTTCTATGGTGCGCATGCGCAGTACTTACCAAAAGGCGATTTTACGTCTCCGCCACGTGTAAATTCGCTCACAAGCGTTGTTCTGGATCTGGGCCTATGTCTCCAGGATGCCAGCCTCTCCTCTCACCCCTGGCATACTCACCCGCAGTCAGCGCTTACCTCAGTCCCCGCCTCCAGACTCTGCAGCGGTCCCCGGCGCGCGTCGTGCGACGGATCATGGGCGCAGCCATCTTGCTTCCAGCGATGCTGTAGTCATCTCCTAGCAACCTGGTCTCCTCCAATCATAGTAGCAGGCGGGTTCTCTCTCTCTCTGCGTGCATGCTCTCCTCTCATTGGGTACTATGCCTCAGTGATTTTAGCGCGTACTGGCTTCCCTGCTATTTGCTCCTCTCTCCTTTAAAGTTCAGTCAGCTGTTCCAGTTAGTTGCTGGAGTTAATGGCCCTCCATTATTATTTCAAGGCACCCCTAAGACAAAATAATTACCAAGCTGTCCCATTTTTTTATAAAGTTGGTTCAAAATAACGTAATAAGTATTTAGGTGAGGACAGAAATACTTATTAAGTTGTTTGCTAAAATAATACGCACAAAAATGTCCGCCTTGTGTGTCTCCAGCCTTCCAAATTTTCCCCCTTATGTCTCTCCAGGCTTCCAATACTGGCCTTTCTGTCTCTCCAGCCTCCTAATATTCCCCCTCATGTGTCTCCATCCTTCCAGTATTCCCCCTCATGTGTCTCCATCCTCCCAATATTCCCCCTTATGTGTCTCCACGTTCTGTTCTGTGTAACTGCTGCAACGGCTTATACCCCTTCCAGCTGCAACAGGGAACCGCAGCGCACAGTTTGAGAACTTCTAACCTGTGTAATCCAGAACATTGGAATTAGGATCTCAAAGCGACATTGGGCCGGATCAAGAATCACGTCCGTCTTCCATAGACGGAAGTAATTCAATGAACAATAGCTACTGCGCATGCGTAGTAGCTATTGTACTTAATCTGCGTATCGTTTCGATACGTAGATTGCGTATATGCTGTCTTTTAGACCACAAATACGCAAGCTACGTATCGAAACAATACGCAGATTACGTACAATAGCTACTACGCATGCGCAGTAGCTATTGTTCATTGAATTACGTCCGTCTATGGAAGACGAACGTAGTTCTGGATCTACCCCATTGTACCTAATAGCTGGGCGTGCATTTGTAAAAAGGAAAAAAAAGCGGTTCCCCCCACCAGGATGTATCTTCCAGGGGGATTTAAACCAATCCCAAACCAACCATCTTTCTGCTCCAGTGCCAATAGTACTTGGGCTCATCCTGTCACCCATGCGCATTAGGTAGCAGGGTAATAGGTTAAAGAAAACATTTTCTCTTTGCAGCGCTGATCCTAGACTTCTATTACTTTTATATATTGAATACATATTAAAATTAAATAAACAATGTAAAACATTTTAAACAATGCAAAACATGCATAACAAAAGAGGGACAAAAATTACAAAAAGTTGTTACACTTTGTGGACATGTAATATCTGATTTTGCCCCTAGGGGCAATCTTGGACATTGTGTGATTCCTGATCATGGATATTATCTTGACCTGCCCCTAAGAGATGCTATTGAACTCTGTATTAATTATCTAGCACCTGATTAGCCTGCTCAAATAGGATTCCTCTCCCTGAACAGGTTTGCTGGTCGTTATTTGTTATTTTATGTGTTCCTAGTACATGTCTGCTCTCTGATCTCCTGCCTGTTATCTCCTTGTGCCTATTAAACCAGCTGCCTTCTGTCCTGTGTGTATTTATGTTCATTGTTTCTTTGCATTTATTTCTTGTGTTCTAGCATATAGCCTACTCTGTTGTCTTGATTCCTGCTTGTATTTATGTAGACTTGTATTTTTGTATTCAGTTTACTCTCTAGTATTTCTAGTTACTCCTGCCTTGTGCTTAGTGCTCCCACTTTCCTGTCTGTATCTGTATTTCGTAGTGTCATAGACTGTCATTGCTATTTATATTGTTGCTCCAAGTTCATTATTCACTTGTTTTCTGTTTAGCAAAACCAGGGGCTGCCTCCCAGGGATTGTGACCTGCTGGGAGCCTGCCGCACAAGCCTAATCCCACTATCAGAGGCTCTAGTGAGAACGGCCCCAGTTAGACTCTGCACCACAGGAGCCGTCCCGTAACATAATTGACAAAGCGCAACATGAATGAGCCTTAATAACACACAGGGGTAGGGCTAATGACAATGTAATGTGTTGTCTGTCTGTGGAAAAGATAATTAATGTAGTGAAGACAATAAGGTGTAAGCATTGTACAGACAAGGAGAACAAAGAAAAAAATACTATATACCGTGCTGTATATCTCTTTTGTATTATAGGACTCTCACTGCCAGGGCATGCTGGCACTTGTAGTCCTGAAAAAAAAAAGTAAATCAACTTTGAGACAGTTTAAGGTAAAAATGCCTTTATTTTAATAAAGGGTCCCTGTCACTCCTAGTTTGCACTACTGTACTTTATTATTAAACTAATCAGAAATATGTCAATCATCCCAGGGTCTAATGTCAGTCACAGTGTGAGAACCAGTCATAGAGTTGGGGATGTCTGTTAAAGCAGCCTGTCATTGCGGCTGCTCCTACCGTAGAATTTCGGTTTTTTTTCAAGAGAAGACTAGAGGGGAGGAAGAAGACTTTTTGGATGCTATAATAAACTAGGCCATGCAAGGGGTGTTTTAATTTAAAAAATGCAGTTTTACATTTCTGTGTCTGAGGGGAGGTATGGAAATTGTACAGTAAGAACCTTTTGTATGATCCTTATTAAGGTAGTGTCCTGCCATCGGAAGTCTTGTTGAGTGCAGGCATCCACTATTATGCGACAATCCGCTATAGGACCTGGATTCAGTCCAATGTGCAGTGACAACCAGCCAAAATATGGTCCATGGCATAAGCATATTTATAATGGGTGCAGGGTGTGCAGTGCACACAGGCCCCCTCAGAACAGGGGGCCCTGTGGCATGCATCCTGCACCCTGGGTTGGCAGGGGAAGTGGGGCCATTCAGCATCTATTTCTTCCCACTATGATCTTCTGGACGGAAGAAGTAGATGCCAAATTAGTCCCCCTTCCCCTGCGGTGTCCCGATTCGCAGGGCTTAATGGAGCTGTAAGCCCCCCCTTTTCGAACCCATGAATCAGGACAGTCCTGTTTCAGGTAAGGAAAGGGGGGCCCATATGCAAATCCTGCACAAGGGGCCCCTCACTTCATAAAATGCCCCTGGTCCATGGGTAACTATGAGAGCGCCATGTTTACCCATTCATTCATAAAAATTTCGCTCCTTTCTTAAAGATATCTGTATCTGGCCCTTTATCTGTGGATTAACTTTACTCTGCAAGGAAAAGGATCTTCTTAGTGCATTCTGCAGATGATGAAATACATATTACCTAAAGTACTTGAGGGGAACACTGTGATAAAATTAAATAAGCACAATAATAATTAATGCAAGTCTTATATTAGGAAATAACTTATAACAGATGTATTTCTAACCTGGAGCTCAGGCTGACAGCCAAGTTCAGAGTATTTGTAATTTTGTCGCCCATGTGTTTACACTCACGGATGTGTAAGGGTGGAATTGCGTGCTTTCTGTTAGTGGTCTGGAGCATGTTGTTAAGCCGGAGGGACTCTGTAGCCCAGACTGAGGGGGGGAACTACACTATTAGATTACACATTTCTGCGATGCATTTATCATAAGTTTACCTATAATAATATAAAACTTTTTGCTGCTGTTTAATGTTTGTGTGACGTTAGACCCAGGACATGAGATCTTAAAGGAGATCTGTGATGCCCATACAGTGTCTATAGCAAGGTCCTGTGCTCTTAATCTCAGAGGTAATACTGACAGAAAGCCGTATTCACAGATCCGTTTTTGCGCGGAGTTCCGCGCGTATTTTTAGGACTGGATGCACTGCGCATGCGTTGTAACTTTATTTACGCTATTTACTTTGAATTTACGCACGGAAGTCCATTAGGCAGGTACGTGTGAATCGCACTTGGGGACATATGTGCGGAGGGGCGTGGTTGAAATCCGTACGGACAAAGTTACGTGAAAATGGGTCGGGGGGGGGCATTTAAATGACCATTTAAGGGCACATTTAGCTAAGCTAAGTATTATACGCATGTAAATGCACACGTAGAGATAATGGTGCGCTATGGTGGCGGAAGTCAATGAAAAACCCGTCCATGTGAGGGGAGTGTCATACGTGCGTATAATTGCGTACCTTTAACTAAAGGATCTGTGAATATGGCCCAGAGACTTAGAATAATACAGCTGAGAGCTGCATACAGGGAAGCAAGATACCAGTTGGCATAAAGTCACAGTTGCCGACGGCACTATGGAGGCAGGGTTTGAGGGCGTGGTTAATGCAAATCACTTCTGAAGAACCTCCCCGCCTAATCAAAGATGCCGGGCCAGATCCAAGGATGGGAAAAACTGGCCACTTACGGACGCAAGGTGCAAAATGGGGCTGAATGGACTGGAGGGCGCATACGCCCTCCAGATGTTACGTTGGATTTAACTAACGTAATAACCTTCGTACGGAACTTAGTTGCATACGATGGCCTTTTGGATCAAAGGGGCTGTGCTTCCCCTCCACACGCTAATGTGGGCAGGGGGAAGCTTGTTAATTGTACAGTGAGGGTGTCGCCACCCACATACAAGAAGATCAGCGGTCGGACGGATTGCTGATCCGCAAGTGTGACTTAAGGCTGCCTTATGGTAGCGTTCGTCACACTTGTTACGCACGAGAGGGGAGTTCTCTCCCCTCTCATGCAGACAGACAGACCCCCGTACGTATGGAACACGTGCGGGGGTCTGGATCCGGCCTGCCGTTTATAAGGTTACTAAGAATGAGTTGGAACTTTATGTCAACAAATTCCGCCCATCCTCAGTAACGCTTGGGGCTTGAGCAGATGCGGGAGATGTGCCAGCACTCTCAGGACTTTGGGAGCAATGCCTGATTTTTAGGCATCTCCTAGAAATTTTGGGAGAGTCGGCAACTATGGCATATGACCAACACAGTCTTCAATCTGTGTATGTTTAAAATGGTGACCGCTTCTAAAATGGTATTAGAGATGCATGTGTCTGCCCGAAAAACCCATTCATTACTATTCTGGCCCTGCCTCTTCATAGAGGAATTGTCTAAATACCTCACCGTGTTGCTTCACTCCAGTCACAGAGCATCTTATAGCCCTAACCAGGGGCAAAAGTAGAAGAGGGCAGTCTCTCTAGCAAAGGGGTCAGCGGATTTCTACCTATCGTTGTTGGACGCTTCGTAGAAACAGCAGTTGCGGAAAAATGGTGTCTCATCGGAAAAATGGTGAACAACGACAGCAGTTGTTGATTTATTGCCACAAAGCGATCTGTTGAAATACAGATCATTGGAGCGGCGAAATACAGCTTAATTGTTGCTCTAAAGGGTCAACGGAGCTCCGCTATGTATAGAATATACTGTAAGTAGCCTGGAACTAGAGTCAGTATTACAAAATAAGAATTTTAAGTGATTTCATAAAGGAGTTTCCTTGTAGACATACAATAATAAAGTGACTAATTCAATGTTTCTGTTTCAAAACCACTTCAAGTACGTCTTTCTGTAAGCTGAAACGTATAGATCATTGTCCTTCCCCTGAAAACCATCTAATCATGCAATGAGTAAGTACAGTATGAGTAACCTCCGCCTGCATATGTTCAACTTAAAGTGGCTGTTTAGTTTAAGTGTCAAGGAACTTTTGTGCAGACAGCAGAGTTGAATTAAGAGTCACCTTTTCTGTACTTTTGCTACCTGATAATTAAATGACCCAAATCTGTAGAGCTTAATTTAGTACAAAGGACCGGATCCAGACTACGGAGGTCAAGCAGACCGTACGAGGGGAGTCCGTAAGAAGGGAGTGAACTCCTTTGTCACTCCCCTATATTGCGCGGACTGTGCATGAATTACGCCGCCATAATGCAGCCTTAAATCTCTCGTGCGGATGCACACGTTAGGCTTAAAACCCGCCCCTTCTGCAAAATTTTAGTGCATCTGGATAAGTTCCGTACACCTGGATTTCCGTACTGTAGCATTTGGCGCACGTATGTGTGCACCCGAATTTTGCAATTAGCAGATTACAGATTTCGGCTGTCATACGGAGGTCAGGATCCAATCCATATATCCCAAATATATAGAAGCAAAACAGAAAGACACCCAGTCTGGTCAATCATTGGAAAAGTCTGAACAATTATGTGGACACAAGTGCAAAATGATCGCCAAAAAGGAGTGAGGAGTCCCCCTTGCTCAGAATAGCCGGCACCAGGGTCGTCATTAGTGATTTGCAAAAGGGGCCGTTGTCCAAGGTGAAAAGCCGAAGTAAGGTGCCGGTAAGTTAATTTTTAATGTTAAACTGGTTACTAATTTAAGGTTGGTGCTTTTTTCCTTTTTGACCCTGGTGCTAAAATTTTAAGGTACGACTCTAAATAGCAACATTGTATACACATGACTAAGTAAAGTCATCATCCTCTGAATGGGGGTTATATTTCATTAAGAAGAAGTTGTATTTTTAAATTATGATCATGAAAGAATAGAGAGAAACCAGATCATAAAACACATAATTGTGCAACATTCTCAGTGTATGTACAGTACAACAGCTGGTTCCTGTATGTGTAGAATGGTGACCACTCTGATAGTGCCTCTTTGCTGCACGTGCTCAGAACAAGCATCGTACACATTCCAGCACTGATACAGACCAGGCTGCTCGAGTGTCCTGTTCTGCAGTCACCCGGTCTGCTCGACAGTTAGGATCCTAATTCACACCCATACACACCCAACCCAACATGGATTCACACCTATACACACCCAACCCAACATGGATTCACACCCATACACACTCAACCCAACATGAATTCACACCCAAACCAACATGGATTCACACTGATACACACCCAACCCAATATTTATTCACACCCATAAACACTCAACCCAACATGGATTCACACCCATATACACCCAACTCAACATGAATTCACACCCATACATACCCAACCCAACATGAATTCACACCCATATACACCCAACCCATGGCTTCACACCCATTTACACCCAACCCAACAATAATTCACACCCATATACACCCAACCCAACATGGATTCACACCCATATACACCCAACCCAACATGGATTCACACCCATATATATAATAGATAGATAATACTTAGATAAATAGACATCTGCACAGTCATTAAAATAAATTGAAAGCATTTCTTCTATTTCCAAGAAAGACTTTTCCTGTGAAACAAGGTTTTATTTTCCGGCTCCACATGTTCCTTTCATGTAACAGTCTTTCCATTCTTATGATTGATGTTGTCCCTTTGCAAGTTGAACAGAATCTCTGTCCTTACAGCAGTCACATAAATATAATATAGACTGCTCCCATTGCCAAGTTGTTCCGTGGAGGTCTCAGACATGTATCTCTCCAGCATAAGGGTGGGTCCTGCTTGTAGAGGAAGTGTGACCTCAGACATTTCTTAGGAATCCCTTTATCATTGTTACTGTATGTTATGAGGATCCTTGAGTCAGGGAGTGAGAGAATGGAAATTTCTCATTCTGGGGATTACAGAGAGCAGGAGACGTCTGGACAGCCATCGGCTTAGACATTCTAGAATACTTGCTATAGCATAACCTTTCTCTGGGGTCTCTCCTTAGATTCATACACAATTAGTGACTGTGGAGGCTAGTGGCCTTATCAATTACTTCCCAGATATGATAGGAGGAAGCATTGGCTGCAGAATACACACTGTACTGTTTTGGTCACAATGCCCTATTTCACTAGTTGCCTAATAGTTGACATCCTCTGATACCATCTGTGCCAAGACAGAAACCAGCTGGGCACTCCTCACTATACATTCCAGTATTCATGTATGTGATGTTTCACAAACACACTTATACCCCCTTTTATTAGGGATTCTAAAATCCTGCAGTATATAAGGTTTGGCTTTGTCGTTTTTCTCTAAACTTTATTCCAATCTAACACAGTTTGCTATTAAAACACAAGGTTAAAAAAAAAGAATTAAAGATCTGGCCTTGAACTGAACATTTGTATCCTTTACTGGCCTGAGTCCCTTTTTCCTATCCGATTCATGTACTGGCCAGTTGCCTTCTGGATAGGGTCAGGATGACTGTTGATAGAGCAGACAAGAGTGTAGACATCAGTAATGTGTCATTGGGCTATTTCTCTCACTCACCACATTTAACACCATAAATTAATCATTACTGTGATCTCCTTGAGCAGTTTAAAACTATTCCATGTGTAATATAGCTGCATAATATTTTTTTACGTACAGTTTGTACATATTTTGCGCCATATAATTTCTTATGAATGTTTTTACATGAGTACTTTTTGTTTTTATGTCAATAGTACGAAGAAATTAGTTTATTATTCTGTCGTCACCATGTAAGTGGACTTAACTTCATACTTGGCATAATTTTTTGGGAGATGACATACAGCTGACGGTCATCAGGGGTTTGCTAAATAGTGCCAGAAAATTCCCCCTTACTGCGCAGCAAAGGAGTGTCACAATGCAGCGATTTATATTAAAATGTGTAACCAAGACCATATTGTTACATAATGCTGTGAAGGACGCCAGTGAACAGTGGGGACAGGGTTTGATGAGAAAACTTGTATTCTTAAGCCCCACAATTGTCCAGACCCCCACTATCAGATCTCTGCTGCATCCTAACACCTGTGACACACCCCTGACATGTACAGAGTTCCTTTAGTAGGACGCTACATTTCCATAATATCCCCATGTAAAATGGTCAATCCTTACTGTACTATTTAAATACCGTCCCTCTCCAATATAGCAGAAGCCCTTCCACTTAGTGTGTGAGCCCACATGAGCACGGCCCTCCATCCTAGTGTTGTTCCCTCCTCCACCACTCCCCCCTGACTTCGTACCCTCTTGTCCCCCTATGCTACCCTTTTACCCCATCCCCACCTGGTGGCTCCCTCTCAACCTCTCTCTGTGCTCTATCCCCTCCTCCTTGATCTGCCAAGCTTGACACCTTGCATTTTGCCTTGCTACCTGTGTTTGCTTCACTTTATTGTATTTTTGTGATATTTTGATATTTATATTGTATTTTATTATGTACTATGCTGTCCATCCCGACCCTGTATGTATGTACTGTATATTATTATGTACTATGCTGTCCATCCCTGTCCTGTATGTCTGTACTGTATTTTGTTGTATTTTGTTGTATTTTGTACGGCGCTACGGATACATTGTGGCGCCTTATAAATAAACAAGAATAATAGTAATAATAATAATAATAGTAATAATAATTTCTGCCCTGTCCTGCCTCACCATCATCACAATTTTTACCAGGATGAAATTCTAAGGGATAGATTTATTAAATTGCATAAAAGGAATAGTGAAGATGCTGCCTATAAGCAACCAATGCAGTTCTAGCTCTCATTTTCCTATTACATACTAGATAATGTCAGTTAGAATCTGATTGGTGGCTTTAGGCAGCATCTTCACTTTAACTTTTACACAGTTTAGTAAATCTAGCCCTAAGTCACATGACACTTGCACTTACACGCATCGCTTATCAAATTTGTAGTAAGTCTGGATCCAGTCCAATAAAACTGGAAAATAATATAGCCGACTCTCCCGAAATATCCGGCAAATCTTCCACAGGGGACTTGAGGCTGTGATTTCATTCAAACCACATCCTCAAGTACTGCCCCCTGCCTAGCAACACTACTATTTTGTGTCAAGAAATAGGGGAGAGGGCTAGAGACCCGCGCTGACTTGCCAAGCAAGCGTGATAATAAGTAATCAGAAAAAAAATCCTAGATTGAAGTCCAACAGTCTTAGCCGTCTGGATGACTTTTAGAGCATGGATAAAGATGCTCAGAAAGCAGGGATAAAAAAAACAATTATTTTAATACATATAATACACACACAAAAAAATCAACATGCTAAAATCAATTCCATATAATATCAATTTCACATAAATATAACTAATCACAGTGTAAACAAGTAATTGATTACAATGTAATTGGCAGTGGAATGGCGTACCATGCAGATGATAAACTCCACGTGCAGGCAAAGTGGCAGAAAGGGAGCTCCAGGATGTAAACAGATGTCGGCATGGGAGGCAAGGTAAGCAAAAACCACGTGTACCACAGCGTTCCATAAGCTGACGCGTTTCGGACAGACGTGTCCTTTATCAAAGCTTTGATAAAAGACGCGTCTGTCCGAAACGTGAGGTTTATCATCTGCATGGTACGCCATTCCACTGCCACTTTACATTGTAATCAATTGCTTGTTTACACTGTGATTAGTTATATTTATGTAAAATTGATTTTATATGGAATTGATTTTAGCATGTTCATTTTTTAGTGTGTGTATTATATGTATTCAAATAATTGTTTTTTATCCCTGCTTTCTGAGCATCTTTATCAAGGCTCTAAAAGTCATCCAGACGGCTAAGACTGTTGGACTTCAATCTAGGGGTTTTTGTCTGTTTACTTATTATTACATTTGCTTGGCATGTCAGCGCGGGTCTCTAGCCCTCTCCCCTATTTCTTGTGAATTTTTATGTGGAGGTTGTAGACCCTCTTGGGACAGACAACGGCAGCAGACATACTGAATAAGCGCAGTTCTACCACAATTCTTCTCTTTTTGGTTTTTACTACAATTTTTTGTGTTAATGGGGGCAGATCGGGGCTGGATCACGCAATATGCGTCATCTAGCTCCGCCTCCTTCCCTAGTGTTACTAAGAAAAGGGGCATTTCTGATCAGGGGGTGGGACTTCAGATGTGATTTGCATAAAATGTGTCATTAAGCCACTCCCCCTCACAGGCAGGCAAGTCTGCAACCATGGTATACCCTTGAGACCTATATAGATGAGCATATGTAATAAATAAAATAGCATAAAGCAAATATTTGGTGGTAAATATTTGTTCACATGTGCATGGCATTTATGGTTTATTGCTGGGATGGCAGATGACATGTTTACTCCTTAGGATGTTAGCAGTGACAGACCTCAGTTATGTCTCTGAAAACATACATAGTAGCTTCCTATTCACAACACCCCTGTGTTTTACTGCCTCAGTATAGGAAATTCATCTCTCAGTACATTTATTTGCTGGTGAAGTAATTGTATAATTTGTAGTATTTTAGCCTTTGAACATCAAACACAGAGCGATTATGTGGCTTCTTTGAGTCCTCATAACATCTGTTTGATGATCCTAAGCTGTATTTCTGTCAGCTACACAAGAGCTTGATTAAAGAGCTCTCTGATGGGTAGTGTTAAGCACTGAGAGCGGGGAGCTTCTGAAAATTCTTCTTGTATTATTTTCAGGATTCCTGTAATATCACCTATGGGTTAATCGTGACATGAAAAGAGCGATTAGCAAGCGATATGGTGCAGATAATCACTAGATTAGATAGAGATCTTAGGTAAACATGGCCACAAAGTTCCCTGTGATCCTTAGTTCCGAACATGGAGGGGAGAAAACGCTCCTCTAATGTATGGGAATTCCATACCCAGGACCCTGCCTTAACCACGGCAAATGGGGCTGCTGCATAATTAAGAATCGTACATAAAAGCTTAACCAAGTCCTTGCTGTACAATTTAAATACCACCCCCACCCACCACCACCATGTGTACACACTGTACACATGGTGGGTCATCCAGTCCCAACGTCAGAATGGCTGAATCCAGCATAATATCCTGAGGATCCAGATTTATGCTGGGAACAGAGAACCGGATTCACACTTAACAAGCTCCGGCCTATCAAGGACCTGATTCAGAGATTGAGAGGAAAGTGGGCTAAACTATGTTGATTGCAGGGGGAGTCAAGGTAATTGTATTCTTTGCATGCAAGGAATTTATCTATGAAATGCTTACTGCACACAGATACTGACCAGCGTTACTATCACACTGTTATTTAGACTTGGGATAGGAAACATCACCTCTCAACTCCAATACTGTTTGCAACAGCTAAATGGAGTTGATTGCAAGTCAAGGTAATTGTATTCTTTGCATGCAAGGAATTTATCTATGAAATGCTTACTGCACACAGATACTGACCAGCGTTACTATCACACTGTTATTTAGACTTGGGATAGGAAACATCACCTCTCAACTCCACTCCAATTTGCAACAGATGAAATATGACTCCCCTGCAATCAACATGGTTTAGCCCAGGAGTAACTAATTTCAAGCACTTACTTAAGTCTGGATCCAGCCCATGGTTTGCATTAAATCAAATCCTCACGGCCATTGGGGGAGATTTTCAGACTCTCCCAGGATACCTGGAGAAATACCTGAATTTCGCGGGACTCCGTAATATTCTGGGAAAGTCATTAACCCTGTGATAAAATAATGCTGCTAGCTTGATTTATTTTATTTGTATTTCGGAGAGCACAGCTAGCTACTCACTTCAATTCATTGCTGAGTAAATGAGTAGCAGAGAGAAAATGAAATAAGAAGGTAGATATGGAAAATATAAAAGCCCAGGAAAACAATGAGAAAATACAGGCAGAATAAACGGAAACAGAAAAATATTTAAGTAAAAGAGAAGGAAAAAATATGAAAGTAGAAAGAAAACTAAAAGGAAGAGAAAGAAAAGTGAAATACAAAAGACAGCTGAAATAAAAATAATGCAGTTACTCTAACAAGTAGCACTGCCTTCCAACGTCACCCAGGAAAAAGAAGACTGTCATAAAAAGGCTGTATGATGCATTTGTTACCGGATGAATCATCATATAGGTCAACAGCAACAAGTAATGGTGATGAAATAACTTTGAACTTTGAAAATGTACTGTAAAAAATATTTTGCAATTGCAGTATGCCCAACTTCCAAGATGACATCTATTTCATCTATTTTCTACATTCTCCCTAACATATGTTAACTATACAACCACTATTGTATAATGTACAACTGCCCTTTTGTAGCAAGGGTGTCCTCAAGTATGCATCCTTTGCCAGGACTTGATATGGCCACAGTAACAGAGAGAGAGAGATCCACCCCCACAGTGCTCTGGGGCAGGAAGGAGTTCCCAGAGAGGAAGTGAAGGGTGTGACTCAGGGAGACAGTGAGAGGAGAGCATGTGAGCCCAGGAGCTGCAGAGGATCTGCAGAGGAGTTACAGAGGAGGAATCTGCAAGCTGAGAGA
>WWET01000283.1:592128-613897 GCA_011038615.1 Limnodynastes dumerilii
GCTTACAGGGTGGGCTTGGTTTAAGACTTATGTGCAGATCAGGGGTCGCACGGACCACTGATTCACACGTCAGTCTTAAGAGTGCTTTATGGCAGCGTATCAGCCCTCGAGACCACAAGAGAGAGGGGGTGAATGAGGAGTTCACGCCCCTCTTCCGTGCAGACTGCCAAACTCACCCCCCACACGAAAAGTGTGCCGGGGGCTGGATCTGGCCCTTATTCATTATGATGATGATGATAATAATAATAATACAAATATTATTAATAATAATGATGATAATAATGATAATAATAATAATAATAATAATACAAGTAATAGTAATAATAATAATAATAATAATAATAATAATAATAATAATAATAAAAATAATAATACAAATATTAATAATAATAATAATAATAACAATAATAATAAATACTTTGTAGCTGGAGTGTTAGTTCGCTTTAGTTGTTTGTTTTTATAAATATATAATATGTATATCAGATGTTGATATGTATAATAATGTTAATACAAAAGCTAACAATCTAAATGTATCTTCAGCCTATACAGATTGTCCAGCACCACAGGAAAGTTGTTCCTCCTTATTAGAAATGTCACTCTAATCACAGAAAAACTGCGGGTTATCTAAGAAAAGACAGGAAGGTTAATGGCTGTTGAAACAGATTAAGTAACCTTTGATGAATCCCCCCCACAGCGACTGGCTGGTCATAACCACATGGGAAGTCATGCTTGCTGGCCGTGTTATCGTCATCCATTCCCTGCGAATATAGTCTGACATCATTGTCATTGTGCAATGTTACAGCTGTACGTTTAATTGGAGCAGGCTCACTAAACTCACAGTTAGCAGGAAAAAAAAAAAAGACTGTGCTTTAAAAAGATCTGGTGACCAGATGTTTAAAAAGGGCTCAGTCAGATGCAAGAGTAGTTTCTTTGGAAGAAATCCCTCTTAAATAGCTGAAACATGAAAAATTTGATATTCCTCTTTTTGGTTGCCTTGTGCTTGGACGAAACCTCTGGATGGGGAATCGTAGACGGAATACTCCGCAATTCAATCTGGTTAGGTAAGTGATAAATCTGTTGATTGTTTTAATTTACAGAAATGTAGACTTATCTACACCAGATAATCTGTCAGTCTCAAACACCAGAGTTACTGTTAAAGACCTATTAGATGCTGTAATATGTTAGCAACTGATTGGAAGTTCCATCACTTTCAGTGAAGTAGTATTTCTTTGTATTTCCTCTAAACCTACTACCATCCAGTGTCAGTTCACCCCTTGTGTTCCTATACCTGGTTACTCTCCATCATTTTCCCCTTTTTTCCTCATTCTCAAATATATATTTAACTTAACTTTCAAAGATGTTACTTCTCCTGATTCTATTCACGTTGTCTACAGCAATGAGAATGTTATGTCTTCATCTGAATTACAGGTTTGCTTATTTTCCTCTAAATATATATTTAGGAAAACAATCTACTGTACAATTTTCTCTTTTTTGCCTGGATTTTGGTACTATTTTCATGGCTTTTTCAAGCTTTTCAACAAACTTTAAATATCAAACAGTTATTTTTTTTACATCTTAAAAGAGTGTGAAACATTGGAATTAGAAATTTGGGCCAACATTATATATATACTTTGATATACTCTGCATCCTGTTGCATGATTGTAGTTATTCTGTCTATAAAGAGCCATTCACTTGTTATGCTACATTTTTTTTAAGAAATATAGTAAGCCAAACTTTATCTACCCCCCTCAGTGAGTTTTTATAATGCAACATCATTACAGTCAAATGCAACCTTATGACACTCCAGATGTCATGAAACTACAGCTCCCAGCATTCCCCAACAGCATAGGGTATAGATTATACCTGGCAACACATAACAGGACTTGTAGATTCTTCTTGTGTGACCTGGTCCAGTGAATGGTATTTCTATTCACCCTTGTTAAGCACACTTATATTTTTTTGTTAAGTAGACATATTTTATGTAACTGTCATTTAAAAAAAATCTAATAAAGTTACAGGATTGTCACATGGGCAGAATGCGCCAGATCCAGAATTCCGTTGGACACCAGACTTGCACAAGTTGATTGTGTAAGTTGGGTATCGCAACGCCAGCCAGATGTTGCACAGTGGATCTTCTAGCAGACTGAATGCATTTCCGTCCGCGAGGAGATCCCTCCTACACGGTTAGTAAGGTTATTGGGTCAAACCATTTACATTTTACAGTAGGAGCAGAGTAAATTTCTGTGCGGATTAAAGGTCTAGACGACCTCCGATTCGCATGGGACACTAAAGGTAGGTCTATGGCACTGTGACTGCTCTAAAGTGCCACGGGACTGCGAACATGCGGACTATCAGACATCCGTGTGTACGAAACGCGTGCGGAGGACTGGATCAGATTCAATAAGAGGAAAGGTACAGCACACACTGAGGGCAGCAGAATTCCGTGCATGTTCCTTAATTATTCCCAGTTCCATATCACAACAAGGCACGGAACTGAATGAACTGATTGTCAACATCCCAGCTGCTTCAAACACAATAAATTCCACAACGTGCAAATCTAAAAATACAAAGCAGAGCGGCGTTACAACTCAGAAATACTGAAGCATCACTGAAAGCACGTTTTCTCATTGTGATTTCTTTAAGGGTGCAATATTTGAGTATTTTCAGAATATGGTGATGATATATATATGTTACAGTAAAACACCGAAATCTGGAGAATGTCGACTTTCACCGGTGAATGTCAACATTCACATAGTCGCTTGGTGTATGTCCGAAATATTTGTTAAATATCCTTATTTCTGACTTACACCGGTGAATGTCGACATTCACCATGCACTAATGGTGAATGTTGAACATGTTCGAGATTCATATTTCAGAAACCACTTCAGAAAGTATTTTCGAGTACTTTTCTTGAGAAAAATAAAAACAATTGTCTTCTCGTTTACTCGCAATTAATGCATTTAACTTTTCAAGAAAAAGATCACAATCCACTCCAGTATCCATTCTGTATAAATTAGGGTATCGGGAAAAATGAAGAAAACGATGCTCTCACCAATAAACCTTGCATAAGACTGACGAAGCTCACTCATTCCACCAGAACACGGGATTTGACAGGAAACAGCCTGTCGCCTATATGTCGGCTCCTCCCTTTCGGTCCTTCACCAGAGCATGTCTGTGATTGTCGACATACACCAGTGAGGGTCCGAATGTACAAGAATGTAATGAAATATTCGATCTTTCACCGACGTATTTGGTGTTTGTTGACATTCACCGGTGAAAGTCGACATTCTCCAATTTCGGTCTTTCACGGTAACATATATATACACACACATACACACAACTGCGGGGAAGGGAGACTTAGGGTTGGGCTGCAGGGAAGGGAGGGTTAGAGTAATAGAAAGGGTGGGTTAGGGTAAGGGTTGGGGATACTTACTATTCGGAGCCCCGTATTCGGAGCTCCAGGGATCGACTGCTATACCTCTTCAAGGAAGAAGCAATTGTTATTGAAATAGGGCCGTTTGCACTTATTTGTGTTTACCTCTTAAACTGTAACTGTCACTCTGTGAGCTGAATCTATTTTCTAGGAAATTGTGACATCAGTGAGGAATGTCTAAGTGATATCCCCTTTTGCCTGGTTACTAGATAGGCTACAATTTTGTTAAATAAGTCTAAATGGAATAAATGTCTCCCCTGGGGCTCATTTATAATGTTTAGTAGCTGAGGTACAGCACCAAATGCTCTTCAGTGATGTCACGGTTTTTAATTTGCGCTGGTGAGGTTGACCAGAGTTCAAGGATTTGGGGAAGATTGGGGTCATTTGTAAAAGAGCAGAATTTTACACTGCAAACAGGGTGTTCATTGTTAATTACAAGCAATAGTTGTCTGCATTAATGCAATTTGAATTTGTGGAAAAAACCTTATTAAAATATGATAAAAGTAGAGTCAAATTTGTTAATTTCTGACTGTTTTGTGCAAGAGCGCAGATCTATGGCCCAGATCCAGAACAACGCTGCTGTGCGAATATACGCCTGGCGGACACGTAAAATCGTGACTTTGTATGTACTGCGCATTCACAGGCCAGATGATACGCTACGTAACGTAACTCTGAGCGTATGGGTCATTAACGTATTTGCTGCGTAAATTCGTACGTGTGGGCGTGCCATTTTTACGTGAGCCAAAAGTACGTCTACATTACGCAATGTAGGCGGCGGTTTCATTTAAAGTGTACAGTATGGGCGTGCTTAGCTGCGTAAGTCCGTGTTGCCCTTCCGTACGTGTGCGGACGATAGCGGTTACGCGGCCAAAAGTTAAGGTAGGGTTTGAAAAGCGGAAATCAGTCAACGTACGTACATTCAAGGGGTGTGTCTAGGGCTTAGAAGGTATGCACGCGTAAATACGCTACGCCAGTAAACGGATTGCAAGCGGAGTTCTGGATCTACCCCTATGTCCCAATACTCATTCAGTTGTATTTTTAAAAAAAATAAGAAAGTTTAATTTATTAAATGGTGGAGGGAACCAAAATAGTCAGAAATTGATCATAACACATTAGCTAGACAAGGATCATCTCTTGAGCCATAGCTCTTTTTTTTAATATCAATACATTAAGACAAAGAGCTACCTGTATGAACCATACCAGCAGACAACAAGTGTTACAAGTTATAACAACCAGATCAGAGGTTCATTGGTGACGGCTATGATATGTAGTGTGCATCCAATGCACGCATCAAAGGAGGCTCAGTTAACATGAAGAAACCCAACAATCTTTATTTGAGAAAGTAATGTAGGCCCGGATTCACACCGTATTGCTCATATGTCCGTATTTTACCGATATTCGCTACTGCGCATACGTAGTAAATATTTTATGTAATCTACATCTCGTTTCGTTATGTAGATTGCGTATATGCAGTCTTTAAGACCACATATACGCAATCTATGTAACGAAACTATACGTAGATTACGTAAAATTTTTACTACGCATGCTCAGTAGCAAATATCGGTAAATTACGGATGTATGAGCAATACGTCTGGTGGTGTGAAGCCGGGCCGTAGTTTAGGCCAGATCCTCTATTAACCCAAAAATTCCTAATCTGGAACTAAGTATGCTATGTCTCTGTCTTTGGCAGCTATGAGCAGTATATTGAGCAATGAACATGATTTAGTCCACACACAATGCTATCCAGAGAAAAACACTTAAATTGAAGCAATTACGCTTGTCCCGGGATACTCCCATCTCTCCTGCATATTAGACAGAAAAACCTGACAATCATCTAAGTGAGCATTTCATGTGGAAAATATGTGTCTCCGCATGGTAACTGAGGGTAACTGTAACTTATGCTTTTATTTCACAAGAATTGATTTCAATATCTCGCAAAGAAAACACAGCATTGCCCGTCGTACCGCAGAACCGCACTCGGTCAGGATTAATCCAAGAAATGTATTCTATGATGTTTATGTGGAAAAGGTCTTCTGAGGTGTCATAATTGCATGCAAACGGTACACTGTCAGTCATAATCCTGCTTTCGTTTTGAGAAATTGAATCAATTATTGTGAAATAAAGTATGAGTGAGAGTTACCCTCAGTTACCATGTGGAGGAGTGTGGTTCTGCGGAAACATGGTCTTTGGGCCTGAACCAGACCTACGCCCTGTTGCATTTTTCCATGGTCGTAAGCGTAAAAACAGCCATTTGTACTTACTGCGCATGCGCGGGTAAGATGCTAAGCTCATGTTACGCTCAGAAATTCTGAGTGTATGGGCCTTGAGCGTAGCACCTTCGTAATACGCTTGAGGGGGCGTGCCTGGCATACGAAAGCCATATTTACGCTCCGAGGGCGGGGTGAGGCATTTAAATCGTACAGTATGGGCGTGCTAAGCGTCGTAACTACGCAAGGAGCTTACGGACGCCCGCGGTTATGATCAGAAAAGTTAGGGTAGGGTTTGTTGAGCGTAAGACAGCAAAACTATGTACGACTAGCCCTACCCTTAACCCTTCCCTAACCCTCCCTCTCTCACAACCTAACCCTAACCTTCCCCTTCTTTAGACCTAGCCCTAATGCTTCATGCCCTGCAACCTAACCTTATCCTCCATGCCCCAAAGCCTAGCCCTAACTTTCCCCTTAACCCTAACCTTATACCCACGGCAGCCGCCGCACCAACCCTAATCTACTCACCGCAACTGCTGCAGAAAGTAGCTATTGGGAACGGGGAAATAGGTTCCTGTTTCCAATAACAAATTTCTATTTATCAAGCTTTTTCAAACAATGATACAGCCACCATTCAGCTGGCGGCTGTATCGTGTTCGAAATAGGACCAGCTGGACCAGCAACCACGTCCCATCTGACCATCAACCACATCCTATTATTGCCAACAGACTCCTAAATGAACTTCAGAAAATAATACGATGATGAAGAAAACGCTTCTAGGGACAGCTGCCTGCAAATCCCTTACTTAGAGGTTCTAGAGTCCCCAATGATATGTGCAGTAAGCTTCTTCTAGCAAGTCTGGAGGGAAACAGACCTTCCGTTGTATTGCTTCACAAGAATACAATACAGTTGGGTATTTACACATTGTACACACCACAGCATCCACTTGGTCCTTTGCTACCCTTCTTTTTTGCATACATCTCCTAAATTAACTTATCTGACCTTTTTTCACATGTATTGGTTAGTTATTAAGCCCTTCACACATTTGTAGGTCATATGGCCAAAGCCCCTTTCTTCATTGTCTTCCCTTGCCTTATTCTTTTGTACACCTACATAGACTATACTGATGCCATACTACTAAAACCATACTTAATTTATACAGATATGGAAGATTTTATGGTTTTATGTTATTTTAACAATGTGGAGAGACCAGCTTGATGGTGGCATCAGTAGAGCTGGCCTTATTAGTGGACAGAGGACCTACATAAATAGAGATGGTTTGTGCCTAATGGAGTAACTACCGTGGGTGTAGCTGATATGGGACCATTAGTTCTAGGAGGCCACTCAGGCACTCACAATGGTTCCACTCTCTCCAAAGGCTCTTCTATGCATATTATGGCACATGTTTGTTCCCCCTAGATTCTTTTGAGTGCTCAGTGGACAATGAGCAAAAACATGGCATTACAAGGCCCCAATCTCTGCTTAATACTCAATAACCATGGTTGCTCCATGGAAAGAAGAGAGGTATCTGGGATAAAATATTAGGAGTGCAGCAAGCCTTAAACAACTTTTTATCCCATTAGCTACCACTAAGAAAAAATATTTGAATCCTCAGAGAACATTTCCAGCTGTAATAATTACTTACGTTCTAATACAACCCAAGTTTTTTTGGCAGTTCTGCATCTATATTATCCAAGATTATGTGATCTGAACTATGAAAAATGTAACGCTTTGTTATACTGGCAGGAGAACGGATAAACCGGAAAAGGCAGCGGTTAACGCTATGTCAGTTTTTACGTAGTAATAGTTATAGTTGTAAGTGCTTATAGTTCCCGAGAGTCTCTTCTCTCTATAATATTCCACTACTGGATGACACATCCCCCACATGTTCAATATTGCATCATTAGCTGGTGTAGGCCCTCACGTAAAACGCACGTAGTGTTTACTAACGTAACTTTGGCACGCCCACACGTAAGTATTTACGTGTGAAATACGTGAATCACCCATACGTTCTAAAATACGCTACGTGAATGTGTCTCCGCCACACGTAAATTCGCGGAAATGCGTAGTTCTGGATCTGCCCCTTAATTAGGTTTTCATTTGCCTTTTATGTTGTTGCATTTTAATATTTTAATAGGAAATAATAGAAAAAAATGGTGGCTTAAGGCATCCTATACATAATTGTGGAATCAAACATATTTCTTCTAGTGGAACAGTTCAAAAGATGTATGGATTTATATTTTGGGTTTCTTTCAGTGGTTTCTTTCTTAGGGAAAAGAACACTTGCTGATTGTGATGTCCACAGTCAAATTGTGAACTGGTCAAAATGTTGACAGTTGTGTATTATGTTAGTATTACACATAGATGACACATATATTATAACATTACAGCATTACATTAACTTTACAGCTACAAATACTAACATAATACTGAACTGTCGACATTTCATATTAGACCCAAAGGAACACAGCCTCATTTATATCAGCATTAGGGCTAAGAAATAATAACACACATTTTGTTGAACTTTGAGGGTTAGAGATTGAAGAATGAATGCAATTTCTGTTCAAATAGCAGCCACGCAAAACATAGATTATTTAATATTTAAGTAAATGAGCTACTACACAGTGTAGGAACTAATATCTTATTTCCCGCACTTAGGAAGCCCAAGCTTCTTAAATGTGAATAAGGTCCTTAATGTTCTACCAATAAGTATTATGTTGTACCAACAAAATCTTTATGATTAACCAATATTTATCTATGGTGAAACAGCACAATCTACAAGTTCTACCAACATTTTCTCACATTATACGAACCACCACAGTACTACAATACAATCAAGGGCGTACTGGATATAGGACTTACAGGGAATTTCCCCGGTAGGCCGGTGGCCTCTGGAGGCCACTCAGCAGCTCCTATTTTATTTCAAGAAGACTAGGATGTTGCCTATAATGGGTGGTGGTTGCTCAAATAAATTCTGTAAAGAACACTAGGATGCTGTATGTTTTGGGTGGTGGTCACTTGGGTGGCAGTGAATACCTGCATTGCATAGAGGTCACTAATAATCTCTTTATTGGATTTTGACAATACATATCCCTGCCACTATATCATATATTTTGCAGTTTTTATTATGCATTTCTTTATTCTGTACTAATCCAGGTTACATATTTTTTTTGGCTTCGCCAATAGTGATCTTGCCCACATGTGGCCGCTTGCAGATTTTTTTCCAGAGCCACTTTAAGGGCCAGATCCAAACCTACGTCTGTGTTACGAACTAGCGCGGATCGAATTCGTAAATACTATGCACTCCCCCGGGCACGTAAATACTATGCACTCCCCCAGGCACTCCCACCAGTTGGCCGTAATTACACTGCCTTTTGCTTGCTGAACCCTACCCTAACTTTTGTAATCGTAACTACAGCCGGATGTAACTACATGATGGTCGTAACTACGTAACCCAGCCCATACTGTATGATTTATATGCCTCCCCTCGCCAACATAGCGTAAGTGGACCGTATTTACAGTTGGCGTATAATAGGTGTGCCCCTTCGTACGTAAATACGAAAATGTTATGGACGACCTATTCAAGATTACGGCCGTCACGAGTTACGACAAGAAACAGCTGCTGGGCACATGCGCAGAATGTACTAACTGCCGAAATTCCGATTCTAGATCTGGCCCTAATTTCCCAGTGCACCCCTGAATACAATACAATAATACAATACTACCACACTACCAATATTTACCCATATTGTATCAGCACAGTGTCCATGTTCTACCAACAAACATTTCCCTATATTGTAACAGCACAGTCATTATGTTCTACCAGCATTTCCCCGTGGTATATACCCTCGCAATCTTCATATTGCACCAACAAATGTCACTGTTGTGCCAGTACAGTGTTCATGTTCTAACAACTAACAACATTTCCTTATATTATATTGTACCAAGCAGCCATCCTTATGCCCTGCCAACATTGTCCCATCTGTGTTCTATCAACATAAGAAAAGCATACCTTTATCAAAGGGATTCTTGGGATATTTGTGCTGAATTTTACATTATGCTTTTAAATTTTTTATTGTAGTTTAAACTTTACAGGAAACCAACAAATATATAAGTTGACTTTTAAACAGCATTGCAGGGGTGACACTGTGAAATCTGGACCATACTGTATGCACAAAAAAATAACTGTTCTAATTCTGGGCCACTATCCAACACCTCCTTTTAGTGAAACCAATCCTTTTTCTGTTCCTCACAGTTGTTTAATATATTCAGTGCTGGAGGTAGATTAATGTCATGGATTGAATCCCGTTAAACAATATCATCATTGTTACTTGTTTTGTTCCTTAGAACAAGCAGCTGGAGTTTACCACCGAGAATCACGTGATGGAAAATACCAACTCACCTACAGAGAGGCAAGAGCTGTCTGTGAATATGAAGGAGGGAAACTGGCTACATATGAACAGCTGGAGGAGGCGAGAAAAATAGGTACAAGTCCTTGTGTATTAGCATATTCGGAAATGTATATAGCAGTTGGGCCCAGATATAGCTTTCCCTGCTATGATGCTTCTTTTACGAAATGGTGGTTAATGTAGATTGCAGCCCACGAGTAAATCAATAAAACTTTGTTTACTTACCATTTAGCAGCTGCCAGCTTCCTGCAGAGATCAGACAATAGTGCTGATGTCAACCATTCAATTCACAATTCATCAGTGCCAATGTCTGATTGGGTACAAAAATCTTTAAGCTGCTAAATGGTAAGTAAACAAAGTTTTAATGATTTCTGAAGCCCCATTTAACTTTCATGCCATGTATGGCACACTTCCCTGCATTTGTAATGAGATAAGTAAGAAAGGGCGTGCCAGGAAAAGTTAAGAAGGAAGATAAGAAAAGTGGGTGTGGGGAGGCATAATTGTGAATCCTTTCGTTCTTATCTCCCTTTTTAACTGTGAATCAGGTCCATTGTGCCAGATCCAGATTTATGCAAATGGAGCATTTTCCAACCAACTTGAAATGGAAAACATCTCCTTTTAGTAATGTGCATGCAATCCAGGGCTGGATTCATAGATAAGCCCGCAAGGGGTTATGGAATTAGGGGACTTAAGCTTAGGCTTCATAAATTTCATACTAGATTTGCCATGTATTCTGCATGGATTGTCCAGGTGCAGATTTTCTCAATTTTCTTGCTGTTGCTCCCAACTCTTGATCAACCCCATTGAGCTTTATTAGCAACAAATTGGATGTACATGTTGGTGACCATGTTGGGCGTCCATCCAATTGTATTGGAACCTGAAGGTATTCTAGTACTCTTTAATAAAGTATTCTTAAATATAATTACTTTGGCTTAATGCCTCATGGAAGAAAAACAACTGATGGAAAAAAGCTTCAAAATTCAAATGTTCCTGTGTAAAGATTTTAATTCTTTCCTAAAAAATCTCATGGGTGAATTGCCGTCTCAAACATCTGCAGATGATTGGATTTTGGCAAGGCTAAAGTAATGGCTTTGTGTAAGTACAGAAGTAATACTACAAGTATTGAGATCATTGCTTTGAAACTAGAGAATAGCAGATGAGTCTTCCTGTAATTTTCAAATTTGCTGTTTAGGTGAAAGGAGGGAAGGTTTGTTCAAGAATTGAGAATTTATAATTGGTGCAAAGTTGAGTTATAAGAGTTATTACCGGTACTTAATGTAAACATACAAATATACCCTGCCTAGTATTTAGCACAACTGTTGATACAAACACCACTAATGACCCTTCATGAACATTGTAGCTGACACAAACTAATGGCCTCCATCTTGGTTTTGACTGTAATAGAGTTCCTAGTAGGGACTTCAAGGGAATATAAGACTGCTTTTTATTTTGTTTATCTTAGAGCTAAGATATAAGACACAGTTTGTATCTACCATCTGATTATATCATTTGTTTATGAATTACAATAAAAATTATATAAGATGATATGCAAAGCATGAACCTAAGTTTTTGGTGTTAACCGTTTGTACAGACGCAGATCCGTGCGAATCGCCCAGTTGGCCTAACCTTCATGGCAAACCCGCCTCCGTTGCGGGGTTGTGCTATGTGGAAGGCATTGACCGCCCCGTTGTATGGATCTCCATGTAGATGGAACTTCATGATATGCAAAGCATGAACCGCCCAGTTGGCCTAACCTTCATGGCAAACCCGCCTCCGTTGCGGGGTTGTGCTATGTGGAAGGCATTGACCGCCCCGTTGTATGGATCTCCATGTAGATGGAACTTCATTCCATGGAAATGCCCAAAGGTTCCACAAATAAAAAAAACATACATATGCCCAAAAAACATGTCCCCATAATAAAAATAAGTGATTCTAGTGGCCACATAAAAAATAAGAAAAAATGGCCAAAAGTTCCTATAAAAATAAATAAAAACATACTTACCTGCTCTGTTGGGGTTCCAGGCTTTTGATCCGGGGAGTGGCATTGGCAAAAAAAAAAATTCACGATTTACATTGTGATATTCAGGGCCAGTGCTAGGTCCCTGGGCACCCTAGGCAAAGTTTGGCCTGTCCCCCCTCCCCCCCCCGCACCACGCCGTCTTTATATGCGCCCCTTCATATGACCCTTCAGGCCTGTATTTATCACAACCCGCGGCAGACGTTGCACTTACCTTTGCTTTGGCCCCCTGAGAACTGCCATCTCCCGCTGTGCAGCGGCTGCGGTCCGTCGGAGGCTGTCACTGAAACTATTTAAACCCTGTGCACTGGTCCATCAGTGCCAGAACAACTAGGTCTCCTAGGTGCCTGGTACTCCTGCATTCCACTCCTGCGATCCAGTTCTGCGTTCCAGTCCTGTGTTCCAGTCCTGTTCCTGTCTCGTGGTCCAGTCCTAGGGAACAAGCATTACATTTGTAATACCAATAAATAAAAGTGAGTTATTTAATCAGTCTCATTACTTAATAGACAAACCTCGTAGAGGAGAGAAGAGATATTTCACAGGAGAGGTAAATCAGTGGTTAATTGATTGTTTTTAAATTACTGTTAATTAGGGAGAGGTTTATAGCCAGTGTTAACTAGGAGCGCTGGATAAAGAGATAATTTAATGTAAACCAGGATAAGGGGGTTTAATTAGTGTAAAACATGTAGGACCGAATTCAGAGTTCTCCGCCTTGCGCATCCAGCAAAACGTGCTATTCAGAGGTGAATTGGCTGATTTACATTGTGATATTTCCAATGCTGGCAAAGGGTATAAGTATAACCCAATGACAGTACAACTTTCATTAGAACCGGGATGTCCTGCGTGCAAGACATAGTTCGTGACGTTCCATTAGGGTTTTTTTTTTGCCAAGGCCACCCCCCGGATTAAAAGCTTACAAGACTGGACCCTCATCAGAGCAGGTAAGTATGTTTTTATTTATTTTTTTATTTGTGGAACATTTGGGCATTTTTTGGAAAATTTTATATAGGCACTAGAATGTTTTTTTTTTATGAAGGGCACACATATATTGCGCAGCGGAAGGAAAGCAGGGCATGATGGCACTTGTGATTCTCCAAGTTCCAGCATGCCCTGGCATTCATGGGCATGCTGGTGCTAGTAGTTCTACAAGCATCAGCATGCCCTGTCAGGCCGATATTTATTTATTTATTTTACTAAGTGCGGCAGGGGGGTGGCAGGGAAGGGGTTAATTTTTTTTACTGTTTTCAAAAAAAAGGAACCCTGCGGTTGGAGAAATTAAGGCTCCGACTGTTTTGTTTTTTTATTAACAAGGCTGGCTTTTCTACGGCCAATTCAGAGGTGCATGTTTCTTCTGAATAGTACGTTTTAGCGGATCCGCCTTGCGCATCCGCTAAAACTCTGAATCCGGGCCATGCTCTCAAACAGTATACACACAAAATGGAAGTTGCTCATATCAATTTATAGATAAATGCAAACAGGTGCATGAAAGGCAGGGGTTAATTTGCTAGCAACAGAAACAAAGGAAAGAACATTCCCCAGCAACACTGCCATTACCCAGTAATACACTATACCATTCTATCTGTAACATATACACAGGATAGAGAATGTCCAGCAATACTGCCATTACCAGTAACACATTATACCATTCTATCTGTAACATACACACAGGATAGAGAATGTCCAGCAACACTGCCATTACCCTATAACAGACTATACCCTTCTATCTGTAGCATAAAATGCAGAAATGTCCATTACACTTATTTGAAAATATATGCCACCAGCCACCTACGGTGAGGACATCATCCTGACAGTGCTATTAAATTACAGTATTCCAAATTATTTTTTCCTTAACACATAAATATGAAGTAATATGTACAGTTAAATAGTTATGTGGAAACTTTGCTGTTTATTATTAAAAAAAAAGAAGAAAAGAAACTACAGTCCGGATGAGAATTACTAATGGTAAATTAAGCAAAAAAGACAAAGTTGCCTTCAGCTACAAACTCCCCTACATCTACATAAAATAAATCTAGCATATCCAAGGCTGTGCCATGCAATCACAGAATAAGTCACTTTGGCTTACTGTTTCCTTGTGTAAATAAGTTATCAAGTTAAATTGATTAAAGGATTGCAGTCACGCTGATCCTTACTGTGTAAGCCATGGAAGAAATGACATGTTATTAAAGGCAATTAAGCCTTGCCAGTAACATTAAATGGAGTAAACAGGAAAAGAAGAACATTTAAGAAAAGGAAGGATTCAGGCAGAGGTGGAAGGTGGCAGACCTAGGTCCCATAGCAAGGAGACGAGGCCCAAGTCTGGATGGGTAACAGAACTCGGCCTTCCATGCATGAATGCTGAGCGCTACAGCGCTATACATACATAAACTCCTACATGAAGTGTCGAGCACTGGTTCAAGCTGTCAGCATCCGTCAGCTTGCTTACAGTGCAGGCGGAGCGACTGCCACAGGCCTCCCCTCTCCTTTAGGCCCCGTAGCAGCTGCACCCCTGTAGTTACACCCCTGGATTGAGGAGTATAGAGGCCATGAAAGAAAATAAAGATTGTTGCCATGTAACATATAGTAACTTGTTGCTTTTTTCTTTATTTTGTGACTGGTCCCCAGGGTTCCATATTTGTGCAGCAGGATGGCTACACAAAGGAAGGGTTGGCTATCCCATAGTAAAGCCAACATTCAACTGTGGATTCGGGAAAAAAGGCATCATCGACTATGGCTACCGATTAAACAAGAGTGAGAGATGGGATGCCTACTGCTACAATCCTCATGGTACAGTACTGTCACAAGGCAATTTGTGATGAGTTATTTGCACATTTATAATACAATGGGAAGGAACTTTTAAGGTGCCCTTTTACTACAGACCCTTCAACATGATCCATTCCATTAGGCACAGTATACTCCGCACCTGAGCTTCCAACTCACTTACCTAGTAAAATGACAACTGATATTTAAAAAACTGTTTGTCTTTTCATCAAAGGAGGTTACCATAGTAACTGACAGTTGGAAACTGAGGAGCAGAGTATTTTGTACCTAATGGAGGACTGATTTAGACCCCCGCATGTTTTCCGTGCGTGCGGGGGTCTGTAAGTATGCGCGAGAGAGGAGTGCACACGCCCTGTCACTCCCCTCTGTCGTGCGGGCTTTATGGCAGCATACGCATTAAGTGTCGTGCTGATCAGCGGTCTGTGCGGCCACCCACACTGTACACTTAGCATGCTTACCCCTGTCTATTCCGTCCGATTCTTTATATGCTAGGGTTACTATAGTAACCCTAGAGTAACATCTGGAGGGCGCATGCATAAGTGACCTAATGTTATTTGGTCTGAATCCGCTCCGGAATGGATAATGTTGGAGGGTCTGTTACTAGGTTGTTAAACAACATGATTGTAAACTTCAGCAAATGAATGTCAGGTTGATTGTGATAGCACTATCTAGCGCTGCCAGGAAAACTATTTCCAAATAACAATGGCAGCATCAGTATTAATTGATTGTTAAATTGTCAGTGAATAATTACTTTACGTATGTGTTGTAAAGACTAAGAATAAGAGATCTGCTGACTTCTGCATCTTTATAGAAGAGATAAAAGTAGTTGACTGCATCTGATTAACAAGAGGATGTATTTTTTATTTCTGTCTCCATTATTGATGTCATGTCATGTCATGTTGTCTTAGCTAACTGCCAGTCTTTGATAACATCCTGGGCTCCATGAAAATGGCCGCCTCTGTAAACCTCAATGCAAGGAAACAGGACACAAATGTAGAATTTTGTCATTATACCGCAATTACTTTATTTAACTGAATCAGCATCAGGGAGATTGCCAAACCCTTCAGAGAGATCATCCACTCTTCAGGGAGCCAGGGAGATCTCCCGCTCTTCAAAGAGTCAGGAAGATCAACCACTCTTTAGGGAGTCAGGGAGCTCACCCCCTGTACAGGAAGTCTCCCTGAATTTCACAGAGAGTTGGCATCTTTGTGATACCATCCAGGCTTTTGCTTAAAATAACATAAATTGTGGCTATACATGGTCAATTGCCTCCATAAATCTTATTTTAAAGTGTGCATTCTAAAGGTGCCCTAATACTTCCATTTTTGGGGTTTTAGCGCACAGTGCTGTATGCTACCGTCTTTCCCCGAAAATAAGACCTAGTCATAAAATAAGCCCTAGTCATAAAATAAGCCCTAGCTTGAATTTTCTAATTTCCTGAAATATAAGCCCTACCCTGAAAAGAAGCCCTAGTCACGTGCAGTATCCCCTGACTCTTAGTGCTGAGCTCCGGCTGGTATAACTACCATTATAATTGCATTTTATAGAGTAGTTATCAGAAGAAAACATTTCTCATTCACTCCCTTCCACCCACTGGACTCTGGTCCAGAGCTGGAATCTGTTTTATTGCTTTAAAAAAAAAAAAAAAAAATAAGCCCCACCCTGAAAATAAGCCCTAGTACTTTTTTTGGATGAAAAAAAAAAATAAAAAAGCCCTAGTACCTTTTTTGGATGAAAAAAAAATATAAGACCCTGTCTTATTTTTGGGGAAAAACAGTATAAGCCCTTTCCCTTTGGCAGCAGCTGATTGGAGTTATAATTCACATAAGAGTATTTTCAGCATATTTATATATGCTCTGCCAGATGACACTGGTTTGGGGCTTTAATTTAAAGTTTATTAACCACTGACTATAAAGAAGGAATAGATTAAATAAAAGTATTACAACTTTTTCCGCGTTGGAAAATATCTGTCTAGGTGTACTGTTTCAAAGCAGAGATTGGTCTGTGACATTAAGGAGAAATAGAGAAACATAGAGCCCGATTCAGTTGACCACAAAATAAGTGCAAAGTGTGCCTATTTCAGTCTATTAAGGTAATTAAAATTCACAGATTTTAATTCGCAACCATAGAAAGTGAGAGCAGATAAGAGCCACTTGGCCCATCCAGTTTGCCCATTTTGGTTTTTTTTAAACCACACCGACCCTAGACTCTATTTGATCCTAGATTTTGTTTAAGGTTTTTTAGGTTTACTGTTATATTATATAAAATATATGGAAAATATTACATGGGGGATACTAAATAAATGGATTTGCTCTTTTAGCAAAGGAGTGTGGTGGAGTGCTGACTGAGCAAGAGAGAATTATCAAGTCTCCGGGATATCCCAATGATTATGAAGATGAGCAGATCTGTTACTGGCACATCAGGGTGAATCTGGGTCAGCCAATCAAGCTACAGTTCTTAGATATGGATATCGAAGACGACACTGACTGTCTGTCCGACTACTTAGAAATATATGACAGCTATGACGATTTCCATGGATTAGTTGGAAGGTAAATTGCAATCTTATCTAAAATTATATATATATATATATATATATATATATATATACAAAAAACGAAGGTGTGCTCAATCACATAAAAATCACAATATTCATGTGAAAACAGCCATTTAACAGTCACTCAGTCCACAATAGGGGAAGTCTATTGTAAGTTCAATGAAAGTCCTCTTTAAACTTGTCCACATCAAAACACTAGATATATTTGATTGCTGCTATTCTTTATATGAAGTCCTTCCAATAGAGACTTCTCCGGTTTCAAAGCACAGTCATTTAACAGTCACCCAGTCCACAATAGGGGAAGTCTACTGTAAATTCAATGAAAGTCCTCTTTATACTTGTCCACATCAAAACACTAGATATATTTGATATCGCTGCTACTCTTTATATGAAGTCCTTCCAATAGAGACTTCTCCAGTTTCAAAGCATAAACTAAAAAGAGAGAGGGTGCTTCATGGTGTAATATCATCAATTTATTAAAACAAAGTTAACACATGTATATACTGAGGCATACCAGATACAGTAAAATCAAATAGTTGATTCATATTACCACTCCAGCTTGTGAGTTTAGACACACGGCTCTCCAGCGTCCCAGAGTCTCCTGCGGCACACGTCTCACAGCTGTAGGTGGACGATTTAAGTAGGAGGAGTGGAAGGCGGTCCCTACGTTTTTTTTGTGCCAATTGACGATATGACGATATTACTCTCTCTTTTTAGTTTATGTTTATATATAAATATTTTTTTTATTTTATTTTAGCTTATAAATTCTATACACTCTAATGAGTATATTTTAATATTATGCAGTAGTAATATTTCATTATTATAATCACATCCCCCATACCCTACACAAACATTGGGGTCAGCAGACCTCCAGAGAGGAGGAGTAACTTACTCTGGTAGATGCGCAATGGCCACCGCCTTACATAGCACCAGTCTCTTCTCAATCCTATAAAATAGAGAGGAGGCTCTAAATCCACATACTTTTATTAACAGCCTTCATTGGTAAAGGTTTTTTTAGTTTTTTTATTTGTCTTATTTTGTTTAGTTTTATTTATGGCTTTATGAAGGAAGGGTTTAGGAGCTCAGATAAGTTCTCCTTTAGAATGGTGCATGTTTTCTGCATGGGAATGGTCCGGCCGGCTCTATTTCGACAACGATACAGCCGCCAACTAAATGAATACTGTATCATTGCTAAAAAATGACCGGCACACAGAAAATTGCTACTGAGAATGGGTACCTGTCCATTTCCATCCACTCCCTATAGCAACAAGCTGCAGTAGCTGCATGGGGATGAGGTTAGGGTTAGGCCTGGAGAAGGGATAATTAGGGTAAGGCTTTAAGAAGGGAGGTTTAAGGTAAGGATTTAAGTGGAAGTTTAGGGTTAGGCTGCGGGACATGGAAGGTTAGGTTTAGGGCTCAAGCAAAGGAAGGTTAGGCTGCAGGAAACGGGTGTTAGCGTTAGCGGAGGGATAAGGGTAGGACTAGGATACAAGTGGTAAACTGCGGCGGATCACTCTTTTTGCGATTCTGGGGGTCACACCACCGCCTCTGTCCAAAATGGAGACTGCTGACAATTGCAAAACAGACCATTGTACCATAAAACCACACCCTTCTGCATAGCTTAAAATGCCCTTATTTACTGCAGATCAGTCTTTTTTTTACCAAAGATAGTGCACTTATCAGTGCCAATTGCAAGCATTAAATAAATATAAAATGTAAATTATGAAGACATTTATGAAGTTAAAAAAATATTTATAAATTACAAATAAGCAGATCCTTTAATTATACATATATCGTGTACATGTGTTTGTCTGGTTTTCACAAGCTTCTTTCTTGATTTTTAGGTATTGTGGATTTATGCTTCCTGAAGACATCATCAGTACAGGTAAAACAAAATATGTCAGTGCTAAACTAAACCAGGGTTGCCGGAGGGAAGCTAGCGATGCATGCAGGGGCGGGGCTTAATGACGCGAGTTATGCAAATCGCATCATTAAGCTCTGCCTCCTGACAAATACTTAACCGTTTTTAGTTGAAATACGGATCGGTACGGGGCTTGATGGCGCACATTGCTCCTGTCCTTAGCTACACTAGTATACTAGTGTTGCAAGGCAGGGGGGCAGGACTTGAGGCTGTGGTTTCCATGAAACCACGAGCCTCAAGTCACTTGCGGGAGATTTGCCAGCTCTCCTGGGATACCGGGAGAACTTCCCAAATTTCAGGAGTCTCCCAGACATTCTGGGAGAGTCGGCAACCCTAAACTAAACATCATTGTATCTATAGCAATTATATCTGAGGTGTACAGATCCAGGGGCTGATTCAGAGAAGCACTTACACCTTTTTTAGGTGCAAGTGTAGACCTGAGAAATCCTATTTTGAACTGCAAGGGAAGGAACATTTACATTGTGAAAGTGGAATTAGAGTTGAGAGGTGACGTTAGCTCTACTCTAATTTATAGGTTAAGCATAAAGCTATGCAGTATGTGAGATCTATGTGCAAATGTGAAGTATTTTTCCTGCATGCAAAAGATTTAATATTATCTATCACCCCTGGCTCTGAGTTACTATTATGAACCTAGTTCATATAGGTTCATAGGCCTGGATCCAGACCATGGGCGCCTTATGGCCGCCCGAGGTCTGTATGTCCGCCATTGTAGCGCATCCCGTGCACTCCCTGCTTTCGGGCTTAAATCTGGACACTTACATGTCCAAATTCCAACCCTAACATTTACGATCAGCTGTGCGGCATTATGGCTGCATAGCTGATCGGAATGGGGCTTAATCCGCCCCGTTCCCCAAATTGCATGCCAATCTCGGCATGCGTAAAGGGGGGGGGAGCCCCCTTTTCGTAACAGACCATTATGGGGCCGTATGAAGGTTGTGCACATGCGCACAGCCTTCAAAACAGGGCGGCTGTTCCTCTGGATCAGGCCCATAGTGACTTAAGAATGAAGGGGCATGCTGGCACAAGGTAAGAACAAAGATAAGAAGAGTGGGTGGAGAGAGCCATTTAAATGGGGAAGTCTGAGTGTGGTTACGCAACAACATTCCTAATTAGCCGACATACTTACACATCTACAAACCCAAAGACAAGGTAGTCCTATGGCACTTGTAAGTTGGACAAGAAGCTGAAAACTTAGGGCGAGTCAGGGCAGTCGGCATACTACTTGGGTGCGTAATATTAAGAACCTAAATTGTTCTTAAGTGTGAACATGGTCCAGAGTGTTCAAAATATAAGAATACATAAAATTGCGATTGATGTAAAAGAGGTGTAAAAGTATTTCCAGACTATAAAGTGATTTATAGCGTTTTCATATGATTAAAAGACCACCAAAATATGGTGCGTTTACAAAACACTTTAACAACCTGTGATAAATTCATTTAAATAACGAGTTCAGAATGACAAAACTTTTCCATATCTTACTCATGTACCCTCTCATATTTTTGTGTTTCAGGAAATGTTATGACGTTGAAGTTCCTGTCCGATGGCTCTGTCACTGGAAAAGGATTCCAGTTGAAGTATACAGCTCTCAAGCCAAAATCAAAATACTTCCTTGATTCCGAAACAAACTCAACGTTTGAAGAACACAAAGACTTTTCACAGGGAAACGTTTAATAGTGGAATCGTTGTTTCCATCTAAAGAAGTGAAACTATATTGGTGGTGATTCATCGGTCTTGACTTGGCTTCATTTAGGATGTTTTGGCAAAGCTCCAACTGACTTGAATGGAAGATGAATGGAACACTTAACATGTGACAGACTTTGATAGATTGCTTCTTTAAAATTCCATGTAATTTACTGTAGCTATGATGTCGACTATTGAAAAGTCTGACAGCTGTACATACTCAGGCCTGTTAAGTGTTATGTTGTGTTATTTTAAACTTTCCATCGACTATGTCTGAAAATAATCTAACATTTAAACTTATTCTTTGCCAATTACACTCAGTTTATACCTGGAGATTGTATATAGCTTGTGATGGCTGAAGTCCATCCGCTGGAGTGGGAGTGGCTAAAATGAGAATGGGGGTTCCAATTACATTAACAATGGAATCCAGCAAACTGGATGGGATCCAGAGTTTAAAAATAAGAGAAAATCAGGTGGAAAGTTACACCTGTTGATTTTCAGGGGAAGTCAAAGCAATGTTATTCTTGCTTTTGATTATTGCACACGGATACTGACAATTTTACTTATGAACTGTCATTTAGACTTGGGTTAGGAATCACCTCTCTATTAAAACGGTTTCCAACTAATTACATTTGTCTCCCCTACAATTCTCTGGATCCCGTTCAATAAACTTTCATTATGTTTGTAAGCAAGCAAGTCATTCATTTCTAGAGATACTCTGATTCTGAAACCATAATTACCATGAAGCA
>WWET01000283.1:635399-653370 GCA_011038615.1 Limnodynastes dumerilii
CGGAGAAGTGTGTGGTACGGGCAGGCCAGTCATTGTGCTCCTTAATTGAGATTTATAAACATTTTGCGGTCATTAAATATTTGGTCATTGCAATGTTTTAGATCCTTCTGGAGTGCACCGTGAAAGGACTTCCACAGAAAGTTCTGGGATCTGCAGCTTATCAGGTGGCAAATATGGATCTTCTTAATGTAAGCTATAGTTTAAGCTGTTTGCCACTGCAGTGCTAAGCTTTTTGGCTTAAAGGGTTGCACTCACATTTAAAGGGCCACTAAATCTAAAATGCGTATTCCTTGTTTAATTTACTATTGTCTGGTAGGTTACGTTGGGGTAGATGACTAAAATGTCATTTGTTGGCTTTTTAGGGTCCTTTTTTTCAGTTTTTTATCACCTCTTTGTATTTGCATTCTCCGGTCACTCCCTTGTCCAGGGTAACACAGGTGAGGTGTAATATTTCACCTCTAAAGGCAGAGAAAATAACTTTCTATTTTTCCTCCCTGAATACAACATGAGAGAGGTCCACCATTATTAACTCGGGTGCAAGGATGTCCTGAGCGTTATTCAGGAAGATAATGGCTACAAACCTACTGTAGCATCTGAAAATCCAAATGGATTACTGTAAACTGGTATGGGGTGGTCTGATGTATATTTCGAAAATCTAGGTATTGTCAGCAAATCAGGATATAGGAAGGAATTTTACCATACGTTCCAGACAGTTACACCCATTTACAATTGATCTGTTCAGTTAGACGACAAGGCTGTTCCATGTGACCTAATGTATCCAGTCTACAGTCAAAAAAAAACTGGATTAGGACTCCCTGGAATGGATTCTCCATTGAAAACACTGGAAGTGTCCTGTATAAAACAAGGTCAACTGTGATTTGAAGGTTCCCTGTATAAACCAGTTGTGTTTTTAGGTTTAGTGGTCTTTTAAAACTGTGTGTGTTTTTTTTAACTCCTGAGTGCACGTTTGTGGCTTATGTTTAGGTTTAGCAGTCAGCTTCATTTATAAAATGTTCTTGGTTCTGATTATCCTGTTTTCCTGACTAAGTTAATTATCTCCTGATCTTGATTCTCTAGGGAACACCAGCTCTGTTTCTAATTCAACTTCATTTTCATCCTGGGCTTTTGGAGCATGGATTTGCTGAGGAAAGGTGGGTGGTTTCGCCTAGGTAAATTGTTTATAGCACATGCCTAGGATGCCTTTTACATCTGTGCTGCTTACATCCAGTCCTTGGAGATGCTGGTTTCACATTTGAGGCTAAGAAGTGGAGATGTTGCCCATAGCAACTGATCAGATTCTAGGTAACATTCTCTAATATGTAATAGGAAAATTAGAGCTAGAATATTAGTTGCTATGGGCAACATCTACACTTTTCCAAACCTGCATCTTAGTAAATCTGGCCCCAAGTCTTCCTAAGATCAATAGCTAGTGTGTAACTGTTTATTGCTGCCTTTGTGTTATGCTGAGTACATGGTCTCTTTTCACAGGGTTATTGTTCCAATCACACGATAAACTCATTCTTTAAGGTGTCATTAGTGCGCACTGCAATAATCATTGTCAATTCTTATAAAGTATATAAATCATTTGATCACCTCATTTAAAACTTCTAATTTTACCAATTAAACAATGTTGAAATATGTAGCGTGTACTCAGCTTAAGATCCACGTCTGGTAGTATTTACGGCAATTGTGATTTCCGTATGAAGGCCTACGCCTGGATATCTGGATCGCTGCTCTGTATCCATTTCATCAGCTATTATGTAGCTCTGCTTTTCATGTCTGTGTTAATATTTTTTGTTTACTATTGTTTTTTTGTCAGTCTATATCAAGTGTTTCAACCACAGTCAAGTAACGTTTTATGTAACCACAAGTACTGCTTATGGGCATTTGTTGGGTGATGAACTGTGTATTTCTGGGTATATACGTCATAGGTCCCCATCCCCATTCTGTGTATTTAATAGTGAAATTGGGATTGTTTTAACTCTCCGCTCCCCCATTTTACAGGTTCTTCATTAACTTTGAAACGCTTGTAAGCTACGTCTTTTCCGGCACTACCTCCCCTTTGGCGTTTAGTGAGGCTGTTCTCGGGGAACTAAACCAAGCTGCCAAGCTACTTGAGAATAAAGAACTCCTTTGGCGCATGTGGAGTATTCTCATAACTCCATTGACGGAAAAGGTTAACCAGGTAGCAAAGTTTTTTTGATATATCTTAATTTTATTTTTTTATATCTTTATAGTAAATAAAATATTGTGTTTTCACAAAGTAAATAAAGTTTTGTGTTGTAGACTAATGAAGTAAACCAAGGAGATGCCTTAGAACACAACTTTGGAGCTATGTATAGTGCTTTAGTGCTGCCTGTAAAACACATCTTCCCTGTTGCAGAGTTTCCTCAGGTAACGGACATCAGAAATGTTTTCCCTTCTGCGTTGTGCTTTCCCGTTACTAAGGGTTTGTTCCTTTTCTTTTGCAGCCTACAATGAAAACCTTGGTGCGGACATGGTCCGATCTGTACAAGACCTTTTCTCGCTGTTCTGCTTTGGTTACGACAACTGATGAAAATCTCTGTTGTGAGGAACTCTGTGCACGAATCCTTTCAGGGTTTGGGGATAATCCCTTGGTTAGTTATCTTGTTGAATATTGATTTCTGTTAGTGGTTTGCCTTTAATAGGTTTAACACAATATTAGGTCATTTTTTTAAAAGAATGTGTGTTCTTTTCAGGGTTTGCCGCTCTTGGACAGAATTGTCCAGGTTCTCACGGTAATTGTGGAGTGTTTCAACTTCTCCCCGTACAGCACAAAATTTCAGCCTAAAATTAAAGGTAAGGATTTAGTAAGTCTAGAGCTGCAGTTCTCAAACCTTTTTTTTTTTGTTGGTTTGTAGTACAAGTTACCAGCTATGAAATCATGTGAAGTACCACTTAGCATATCATAGACATACCCACGACCAATATGTTTTTCAGGCTTTTTTGTAGTGATCTAAAGGTGCGTTTTCTATTTTTAGTTAGCCCCGAAGATATTTTATGTCCTCGGCCATTTGTTGTTATACTTGCTTACAACCTTCCCAGTTGCCCTGCATACCAAAGTTACTAGGAGCACTGGTTGAGAACCCATGGTGTAGAGCTTTGATTGGAGCCCTGTGGTCTTGGATTGTGGTGTCTGCCCTCTCAACAAGGCCTCATCTGTAGGTGGCAAGGCACTAAAGAGCTTTCATAATCTTCCATCATCCCTCTTGTTGTTTCTTTCTTTAGTTGTTGCTGCAATGTAATTGGCATAGTAAGAATTGATCTGGTTGAATCCCTAGCTCAGTCCTTGTAGGATTGAATGGAATGGTCTTCTCTAAGTCTTTATATACTGGTCAGAGTTCTCCACTCTTAACAGATATCTACTGTATTGTACAACAATTGGACCCCTTAGCAAGCTTGTTTATGGAAGAATGGGAATTTAACCCATTGTCTGTCCTTAATGCATATTGTGGTGTTAATGGGGGGTAAAGTCGACATGCCTTTAAGCTGGGTACTCTAGAGTTTTTAAATGATTTTTTGTAGATCACACAAACATTCCTAAAATCTTACCATTGTGTACGGGACAGAGTTGGGTTTTTGCAAACTCCTTATTTTCCTGACCAGCAATGTCTGCTGAAGTCTTCAGTGTGTACTATATCTTGCAATTTTACACGCTTTATTTAATTAAAAAAACCATAGCCTTGAGCGCTGTATTTAAGCTATACTTGTAATCGACGGTCATGTTAAAGACTAGCGACTTACCGCAAAATATTTTGTTTTCCAGCACCACAAACTCCAACAGACTGGGCAAAGAAGAAGACTGGTCTCCTGGGAAATCTGAATTCTTTCCTCAAGCTGTTTGTGAAACTTATTGACGCGTTTCACCTTTTGTGCGCTGATCAGAGTCTGATAGAATCCAACACCCCAACACTGACTGGCATAGGCTCCTCCATTATAAGCACGCTGTCTACATGCGTCAGCCATGTCAGTTTACCCTCAGTGCTTCGAGTGGTCTTCACGTTGCTCTCACAGCCCGTTGCGGTGTTCTACTCTAAAACAAAGTGAGTTGACACAGCTTGCACTTCATGCTCTCCACTTGTACCTACTGATTTGCAGGACATTGAATTATATGTTCATGGACAATGTTTGCTGTTTGTAATCTGTAATTTCTAAAATATTTTCCCCAATAGGGCTGACTCTCCTAAAGTTTACAGTGGTCTTAGCAGCAAGGTGAGGTTTTGGTTCTTGTTTCACTCTTTCTGCTTCCCCTATTATAACCATCCCAATCCTGTCATCCTCATCAAGCTGTTACTTTTTCTTCTAGTTGGATAAACTTCTTAGTGATGTCCTCACCTGTCTTGGCTCCCGCTATACCGGGTCTTATGACAATGAGCTGCTCCAAGCACTTTCACCCCTGCTGTGCGCCATATTTTTGCATAAGAACAAGGCCTTCAGGAATCAAGCTGCACAGTTCTGGAACGGATCGTTTGCCAAGGCTGCGACTTTGGTCTACCCAGAGGAACTAAAGTAGGAATTTTTAAGGGCCTTTTTTTTTTTTTTTTTTTTTTTTTTTTACACAACTTGATCGATCTTAAAAATCTTTACTTACAGTATATATAATTGTGTATCCCATGGAAAACAATTTTTTACAACACCTACCTATTTTGCATGTTTGTCTAAAGCTGGGTCCAATATAGCAAGAATGCATACACTCCCTCAGTCTTGCTTTTAGTTCTATGTTGACAAATAGGTATAGTTTGTACGCAAGTACAACTGACCAACTTCTGTGGCAGTCTTCTGTGCAGCATAGACAGATCTATGCACGGTGTGTACAGAGCCTTCACTTTCAGCTGATGGTTAGGAGAGATTATCTCGGATCTGCTGGTAAATTGCTTTTGTGTTTACATGGGAATCTGCATGCTCATTGGGGACTAGTCATCCAAAGTAAGAGCTGTCCCATCTCGTGTGTGGCTGGGTGGATGTGTATCCAGCTTACTATGTGTTTTTATTAATCGGTTTGTCCATTTTTATTTTACAGACCAGTTTTAAATCAGGTAAAATTAAAAACCCCCCTGCTGTTGCCTGGCTTTACTTTCTCGAATGCGGCGGAGGAATCAAGTGGGCCGTATTATGACAATGTGAGTTCATTCAAATTTTTTAGAGTGCTTTAAATCAACCCATTGTAGCTGAAATATAACGATCTGAATTGTGCTGCAGATGGACAGCTCGCAACTAGGGACAAAGGTCAGTGGAATAGAAGTGAGGTCAACTGGGAAACGAGACTCCTTGTTGTCTCGTGCAGAAGAGCTTAAAGATAAAGGGACACCAACTAAATCTCCTATGGCCAAGGTAAGATAGACAGTCCACCCGAAAACTATTCTATGTGTATGTGACCCCTAAAGGTGTATGAGACGACTTTTTGGTTTGTGCTAATCTCGCATGAGGTACATACGACAGTTTATATTTAGCTTCTCTTACATGAACAGGTTTTTAGTTTTCTGTGTTTGGAGACAATTGTAGTGTCATACATAGAGTTTACGTTGTGCAGTACTTCTGGCTTATGTGCAACAGGTTAACGCTGTGTGGGACACGTCTGTTGGATAAGTCTTTGCTTACGGAAAGTTTCTTATGTAGAAATTAAAGAACCACGTATATTGACATGTTTTAATGGAGTGTTCATGCTTTCCCAGCTGAAGCTGGATTTTTCTTCACCTATGACAAAAAAGAAGCTTTTAGAAGAGGAACAGTCTGTTGACTTTGTCGTTATCCCAACTGCAACAAAGGAGAGAGTACTGACTGAACACCAGAAAGAAGTTCTTCGTACAAAAAGGTTGATGAGCATTTCCTAACTCCTGTGCATGTGCAGCTATCCCTTCTGACTAGAAATATTTCAAGCTCTGAGATATTGCTTTATGGCTAATGAAGAGTTTATTAGTAATGTATTTGTAACAGGGATCCTTTTTTCTGTGGTTATTTTTATGCAAACATATTAATGCTATCCATTTTATTTGAGAAATTGCATCTCGTTATGTAAAAGGTTTGTAGGGTCAAATGTTCACCCTCGTTGTGAGACAAATGTCCGTCAAAAGAGATGTGTATTGTTTAAATGTTTAGGGAAATATTACAATAATATCCTGCGAGTGAGTTGTTGCTGAAGCGACCTCATGTTGTGATGTGGTTCTGAAAGTAAAATTCATTTTTAAATGGCTATTTGTTTCCTTAGGGTGGGCATACCCACAATGTACAATAATTTGGATGCATCTCAAGACACCACCTTGTTCACACAGTATACTCAGAGCCAGGAAAGCTCTTCGTGAGTATATGGACTATTACTATATAAATACAAACAAATCCGACCTTGTCTAATATTTTATTTTTCCCTTCCATCAGAGAGAAACCAGCACTAATGAGCAGTCCAAAAGACGATGCTCCTAAGTCAAAGGTAAAAAAGACAAAGCGCAGCTTAGAATATTGAAGCAAGACCATTCCTATTGGAATTGGTCATTTTGTAAGCGTTAGTATCCACGTCTTTGAAACTTAATAGGGTTAAATTTTTGTCTGCTCTCGTGTAGGCAGAAAATACTGAGCAGATTGAAAAAACTGAAGCAGTTGTGACTCACAAAGAAACTGTTTTTGTGAAAGATATTGAAATGCCAGATGATAAAGCTGAAGAATCAAAATCCGCTCAGAGTATGTCGATTATCAGCAACAGTTCGACCTCTTCAGATATGGTTTCTGGAACCCCTCCCTCATCCGCGAGTAGACGACAGTCCTTCATCACCTTGGAAAAGTTTGATAGTTCCACAAACCTCTCTTTCTCCCCTTTGTCTGCCAAGCGGTTTCCAAAGGCTGTAGAAGTTATATTGGTGCCCGATAGCCAAGAAGCTATGGATACAACGGGAAAAGACGATGGGAATGTAGAGGAAACAGAAAACCAGTCAGCAGAAAAAGATTCACAGAAGATTTCAAAGACTCCTTCTAAAACTAGGTCAAAAGAGCCATGTGTTGCTGATGACAAAGATAGCGTAATGGAGTCTGAAGAACCAAATGTACAGGAAGGTGCTAATGAGTCCATGGCCAATGCCAGTGAAGAGATGGAAGAAAATGATTTTGTTCCAGATTCTCAGGCTGAACCCAAAGATAGTTCTGTGACACTGAAAAAAGAAAACCTTGTTGGAGAGAGTATAATGGACTCAAAAGAAAATACACCACCAGAAATGGTCAACCAGGCTGGAAACAAAACACAGAAAACACCTACTAACCAAATCTTAAGACGTTCCTCAAGGCGACAATCTGAAATATTAGATGGTGTCAATAAAGATGTGAGTACAGAAAATTTAGCCCAAACAAAGGAAGAGCGAAAAACCAGCTCAAAGAAGGTTTTACCTCCTAAAGAAAACCAAAGCAAACAGTCTGAGAAGAATAAGGAAAAAAATTTGGATCTTGTGGTGAAACCCGAAGATTCAGGAACAAATAAAACTGGGAAGAATCCTGATGTTAAAGACAAGGAACTTGCAGATTCTAATTCTAGCAAGGATAGTCAGGAACCGTCGAAAGGAAGACCTCGATATCAAACAAGACGGTCTTTGTCTTCTCAGGTTGATCCTGTTACGGAGTCTGATAGTTCTGTAACTCCTGAAGTCACTGGCAAAATAAAGCGTAGAGGTAGACCAAGAAGTATGGATAAAACTGTGAAAAGGGAAGAAACTGAAAGTTCTCAGGAGCTTCAGACGGATAGCGAGTCTCTTCTGGATAGCGAGCATTCTGTGAAGCGTCTGGAAAGTACTTCCATGGTCACAGTAATGAATAAATCACAGTCGGATATAGACGATAAAACATATAGCATTGCTGACAATAGCCGATCACATTCAGCTTTAGGACCTTTTGGAAATACCGAACTAGTATCTACTTTTACTATAGTAGAGGACAATAAAACTTATGACCTTTCCAAATCCTCTTCTCAGGTAAATGGCACCTTCCCAAGTTTGATGACCGAACCGACCGCCGGAGACTTTTCAACAGCTGTTTCTGATGTCTTTCAAAATTCTCAAAGTACAATTCAGATGGTGGATTGTCCTCATAAAAGAAGCACCAGGAATAGAAGGTCCAAGAATTGCAACTGCTGCGAGGCACCAAATAAACGTGACCTCTCCATCAAGGGATTCAAATCTGAATCGGACAGTAAAGAACAGGGCTTGTTTATTTCTTCTGACACCGTGTTAAATGACACAACGTTCTCTGGTCCGTGTGCGATCAGCACACCCCTAGCAAATGAGCAAGTGTTTTTCAAGCCTTCTGCTAGCGACATAAGATCTGACACGGAGTCAGAACAAGAGCAAGTCACCGAACTTACAGAGAGTAACAGTGAAGCTGAGCAACAAACCCAAGTTTTTGTTTCAACGAGGACCATTGAAGCGATCGAGACGTCAACAGAACCGGAGATTGATGAAACTGTGGTGGCGGGAAGTCCTAAAGAAGTCCGAGCGGATGGTTCAGTTTTGCAGAAGGAGCATCCGGAAGAGGTTTGTGAAGATGAACAAATGCAAATTGGAAAACTTGACCATGACCCCACCAATAATAGTACTCTGACTGTACATACAACTGAAGCCTTGCCAAGTAACATCGCTAATGAAAAGCCTGAAGAGGACATGGAAAATGCTCAGAATATTATAGCAGTTGAGGAGAATGATAATGTGTCTGAAAAAAATGGTATTGATGTGGAACAAGACCATGTTGACAAAATTGATATTAACAACGCAGAAACTGCCGAAGAAGACACTGAAATAAAACAGGAGCTAATGGACAAGGCTCAATCAGTGATAGAGAATGCAACTGCTGAAAATACAACATTGGTTGAGGATGCTCAAAGCAGTTGTGCAGAAGAAAGTGAAGAAAGTATAATTCCAGCTGCTGTTACGGGCTCTTATATCAACACGTTGCCTGATGGGGGAAAGGCTGAGGAAGAACTCCCTACTGCCACAGAAAAATGCGCCACTCCAAAAATGCCCGAGAACACGCCAGAAAGCCTGAATGAAGGGCTGGCCAACGTCGAATCGCCACCAAAAATGAAAGGGTTGACTTTCATGGTTATGGCTAATAACAGCCCTAGCGGAAGTTTCAGCTGGTCTCCCTCTGCATCACCCTCAACCAGTATTCTTAAGAAAGGCCTAAAGAGACAACAGGAAGTCGACTCTCCTTCTCCAGTGAACAAGGCAAGTGTAGTCCCTTAACCCTTAGTGCTGTAAATATTGACTTTTCCAGTGTGGGCGTGTTAAAGAAAAAAATGAACCATAAGAAAATATCAATCTCTTTAATTTGTGAATCTTCTCCCCCTCCGTAAAGAAAGTCACTAAAGACTTATAGGTTTGCAAGGCTATATATTAACAGGTTTTTATGTAGCGCCCACAGAGTACGTAGCGCTTTACAATCTAACAATCCGTATAAACACTGGGTAATAACAGACAGACTGGGTGGGTAGGAGGGCCCTGCTCACAAGCTTACACTATAGGATATTGGGTTTGATACATAAGGGCAAGTGCTATATATCACAGTGGACTAGCCAGGGTGTATGGCAAAAGTGCTCTCAGTGCTCTGTATGGTCCAGCCACATAGCAGAGTTAGTAGCAGAGATGAGGGAATTGTAGAAAAGAGTGTGCGGGTTTGTGTTAATGTATTAAAAGGCAGAAGTGGTTGTTAATATGGTACTTAATGCTTAGGAAGGTTGTGGAATTTGATAAGCTTGTCTGAAGAGATGAGTTTTAAGGGAACGCTTGAAAGATTGTAGAGTAGAGGATAGTCTTAATGGGCGAGGAAGTTTATTCCAGGGAGTGGGTGCAGCCCAGGAGAAGTCCTGTAACCGTAAATCAGAGCATTTATGAAGTGCAGGAGTGAGTTGTAGATTTTGTGGTGATCTGAGAGAACGAGCTGGGATATATCTTGAGACAAGTGAGGATATGTATGCAGGTGCTTATGGCTTTGTTAGGTTAGCAAGAGGATTTTGTATTTGATTCTGTAGTTTACAGGCAGCCAATGTAGAGACTGACAGAGTGGTGTAGCTCTATTTCAGCATTTTGCAAGGATGATCAGTCTTGCTGCTGCATGCAATATAGACTGTAGAGGGGTAATTTTATATTGTTGGAGTCCAATAAGAAGGGCATTGCAGTAATCAATGCGGGAGATAATTAGTTCATGAGGGCCGATCCAGAACTACGTCCATCTTCCATAGACGGACGTAGTTCAATAAACAGTAGCTACTATGCATGCGTAGTAGCTATTGTACGTAATCTGAGTATTGTTTCGATGCGTATATGCGGTCTAAAAGACCGCATATACACAATCTACATATCAATGATACGCAGATTACGTACTATAGCTACTACACATGCGCAGTAGCTACTGTTTATTGAACTACATCCGTCTATGGAAGACGGCCGTGGTTCTGGATCCGGCCCTGAATGAAAGTTTTAGCAGTTTCTTGTGAGAGGTTTTCGAATTTTGGAAATTTTTAAGTGTATATAACATGATTTTGAAACAAATTGAATATGGGTCAAAAAGGTCAGCTCAAAATAAAGTAACACCTGGGCAGCGAGCTCGGCGAGTAGGGAATATTTCAGTGTTGTCAACAGAAATAGAGAGACCAGGTGGGTAGCTCTTGTTGGCAGGAGGAAATATTAATAACTCTGTTTTTGAAAGATTAAATTTAAGATGGCGAGAGGACATCCAGGATGAAATGGTGGAAAGACATTCAGTTACGCGAGCCAGTACGGTTGGCGACAGTTCAGGGGTGGATAGATAATTTGTGTATCATCTGCATAGAGATGATATTGGAAACCAAATTACTTTTAGTTGTCCAAGGGAAAAGGTATAGATGGAGAAGAGCAAGGGACCCAGGCCTGAGCCTTGAGGTACCCCAACAGATAGCGGAAGGGCAGAAGAGGTAGATCCAGAAAAGGCTAAAGATGAGTAAATGTTAAACTGTCAAAGTAGATTCTTATTTTTGAATTAGGGTAGATCCGTCATACATTTTTAAACAAAGTGCAGTTGCTCATAGCAATTACACGCTAGTGGTCACTCTAGAATGTACTAATTGATGTCTACATGTTGCTGTGGACATTATCTTGGTCTCTTTTGTAGGTTTCGTTCTTCTTAACCAGATTTTGGATTTTTTTTAAGCTCTAATCTTTGAATCAGTGAATCTCTGAAAACTTTTAAAGTCCTGTATTTTAAAGCATATGGTGAGCATACCAAAATAACAGGAGTAAGAATCAACGCTAGAATAGTCAAATAGCAACCTCTGTATGTAAAAAGACAAGACGTTTATTTAGTACATAAAAATCAACACTGTGGACTTAAAATTATACAGAATTTCATTAAAGTTCATTGTTAAGTACAATAATTTCATGAAGTACAATATGAGCTCTTATGTTTCCACCACAGAGAGATACCAGTGATAAATAGATTGTGGTCGGAGACATTATAGAATGGTTGGTTGTTTATGGGCATACAATAATTGGTATGGCCAAGCAGCTAAGTCAATGAAGTATAGATCTTCTTATAAACCGATCAGTTGCCCATTCATATCACTATTGATGGATGTAGAGAAGGTTAGAGACCAATCAATGTAATATACTTGTGCAGGAAAAACTTGCAATCCGCCGGGATATTAGACAAAGCCGGAATCTCGTGCTGGCTTCTAACAGTGATAAGCACAGGAGAAATGGTTGAATGACCAAGCTCTCCTTACAGTGCGCAGGTCTTTCTCCGGAGAGGGGGTTAACCATCCAGCCAGAAACCTTTGTATATGCACGGGTAATGGTTATTGCTGGATGGAAACAGTCGCGTGTAAAGCTCTAGAAAGATACTGGATAGTTAGCTCCAATATTGAGGAAGATCAATTGTAGTAACACCTGGGTGAGTGAAACTTGATGTGTTTCACTATCTTGTTTGACTTATCAGAATGATCTTACCAAAGTATAGTTTTGTTGTGAACTAACTTTTCTAAAAAAAAATTATATATATATATATATATTCCAAATGAAAATGGAAGTCACTCTTGAGACTAAAGAATAAGTTCAGATTTAATTTTCTATGGAACTCATAAAGACATGATGGTCCAACGTTTCAAGTGGTTTTTTTTTTTTTTACTTTGCTGTTGATAAATGTTTTGAACTCTTTGTTTTATCTCCACGTACTATCTACTGCAGTACATACGATCAGTCGGGAAAATCTCAGCCACCATCAGAAAAGTGGGGCGACACATGGTTCATAGTTTGTGCCTCCCATGAGACAATGATGGATCCCAGATAAGATAGTGTAGTGATATCTTGTTAATGCCCACAGTCTTTGTACTTCATTGTTAAACTCCCCCCAGATGCGGATGTGTTTTAGACTTGTGATTGTGGACACTAATGTTGTGTAATGCAGAGAAAATTACAGTGAAAGAGAAATATCCAGGAAAATTACCTCCAAACCCTAAATGTCTGGCTTTATATTTACCAGATCCGGAGAGTATCTTTTGCTGATCCGATATATCAGGAAGGATTGGCAGATGACATTGATCGGAGAAGTCCCGTCATAAGGAACAATTCTTCACCATCTTCTAGAAGTCTTAAGATGTTAACCAGCAATCAACCCAAGGTGAGTCCATTTAGCCGGCAACCATGGTGGTAGATACCTCAAATGTGTGTTGATCTATGGATTTAGTTTTTGGTTTTGTGATCCTGTTCTTTGTAGACTCCAATTTAAATTTTTATTTTTCTCCCACCTTTCTCTAGATTAATACAACTCCAACCAAAGGATTTGTCTCTCCTACTGCTCGTGCTCTTGGATTTAAAAGCTCAAAGAAGAGTCTGGTAATCATGGGAATATAGTAAATTGTATAGTCTAAACTAATAAAAACCCGTATAGGGGTTTTACCATCTGCTTTCAGTCAGTCACTTGGAAAATGTGTTGCACACTGCTGTCAAATTGGGGATAGAATGCATTCTTTAATCCTAAAATTCCAGCTCAATGGTTAAATGACCCAATTTTTGGAATTTATATCGGTCTGGCTCCTCTACACTTAACTATTGGGTGTACGTCACTGATTCTCATACTTTTTCTGAGCACGGTCTGTGTACTATGTGTACACGTGCATACAATTTACCCTAAAGTTTATTACATTTAAGTTGTGAAACTTGTTTATTGACTGAGGACTAACTGATTCCTAATGTGTCGGCAGTTTGAAAATAATAAGTGGAAATTTCTTTTTGAATAACCATGTTGAATTTCAGGGCAGTCAAAACTAATTTTACTCTCTGCTTATTGCACACGGGTACTGATCAGCTTTACTTAAACTTATTTAGCCTTGGACTTAGGAATATCACCTCTCAGCTCTTTTCTTAACTTACTGTTGCATGTATTCCCAGGTGTGAAGCTGAGAGGTTTAAATGTTCCAATCAAATGGTGCAATGTACTTTGAGTAGATGATGCGGTGTGGACACAGCTGTACTTTCCTTCTGGTTTTCTGTTATTTTGAAACTCTATCTCTGGTCCATGGTTAGGAGTAACTTTTGAAACTTTTGTGCAAAACTTATTAAACATTCGCACTGTTCAGGTTTATTGTATATTTAAAAGCATTCTAACCATGGCAATCTTGCATCTATTAGATTTCAGAAATGACCAAAGAATCCATGCCGTCTCCGAAAGAAAGCGTCTTCCCTGCACTAATGAACTGCGCAACCCCTGTCGATGTCATATTGCCACAGATTACTTCCAATATGTGGTAAGTGCCCTGGTAATATCCTCCTTGCTGAGGAACGTGTCTTGCTGTAACACGAAGTAACTTTTTTTTTTTTAATAGGGCGAGAGGATTAGGACAGCTGATCAGAGCTAAAAATATTAAAACCATCGGGGATCTTAGTACACTTACCCCTTGTGAAATTAAAACTCTGCCTATACGATCGCCAAAGATTTCCACCGTGAAGAAGGCCCTGAGAATCTATCACCAGCAGCAGGTAACGTGTTACTGTGTGTCATGTTTTGTAATCAAATTTCCTTTTTTTAACTGACGTCATTTAACAGAAAAGAAAAAAACTTTCCATCTTCTCCCTTTAGGTAAAGTTAAAAGGATACGATGAATTTGCTGCTCTCGATGAAGGCGAGAAACCCTTAACGGGACTTGAGGAGAAATCTGTTTCTGCTGACGAGGAAAAAATAGAAACTGGTACTGAGCACTTTTTTCTTTCTCTCTTCGTTGTAACTGTTATATTTCTAGTGCTTATGGGCTAGATCCAGCGCTACGTCCGCTAGCGTATTTACACTAGCCGGAGACGTAAAACCGCTATTTTGTATGTACTGCACATGCACGCGGCAGATGTTACGGCGTGCAACTCTGAACGTACATAACATCCTAGTATCGAGAGCATAACTACGGACGATGGGGTGTACCGGCCATGTGACACCCGTAATTACACTTCGTAGGCGGGGTGAGGCATTTAAATTGTACTGTATGGGCGTGCTTAGGTACGTAAGTACGTGCAGCCATTACGGGCGACATGAGTTACGCTTTGAAAAGTTAAGGTAGGGTTTGGAAAGCGTAAAACGTCAAAAGTAAATAAGACCTAGGGGAGTGCGTAGTAGTTACGATAGCGTAAATACACTACGCGTTGAATGGGAATGTAGCTCTGGATCCCGGCTCTGTGTCAGATGTTGTCTTCACACTTCCCAACCCTCCTCTTCTAGATTTACCAGAAGCATCGGCCACGGCACCCATGGAGACGGCTCCCTCTCCAGACCTTCTGGCGCAGGTCAATGCACTCTCCCTGCTGCTGACGTCGGAACAGCTTGGGAAATATTCGGGAAGCCAACTTTTTGAAATGCAGGAAAAACTTGGAACAATGTCGTCTTGCATCATTCGACATCTGCAGTCACGATGGAGGTCCCCGCCTCACGCCGCTTCAGAATAACCTTTCGTGTGGAGTGTATTTTCCGATCACAGGACAATTTTATTCCCCTTTATTAGAAGATTTTTATATAGACAGTTGATTTTTGTTTATTTTTATGAAATCCATCATGTGCTGTGTTCTTCATTGGCTTCTTACTCCAGGCTGCTATAATTAGCGCTTAAAATTATAGGGTTTAAATTGGTATATTCACAGGTTATGTTCACTCTGTACAATGGCATATGGCTTTTAAAGTTGATAAGAGTGTACTAGACACAAAGTACTTCTACACAAAGTACATAGCTCCTGCAGTGACTAATATTGTGTTATTTGTAGTCATTATCTTAAACACACTAAACATTTTGGTGTTTACTTTTTTTTTTAAGCGTTTCTGCCTGTGTGTCATCCGTTATTTCCAAATCCTGTTGGGATCTTGTCTCGCTGGCCTCTGAAGTTTTGGCTATTTAATCTTTTTTTAATGTGCTTCACTGTGAATGTCAGTGTTGTACTTTGGTAACAACTATGTCCATTTTGTAAATTCTGTATATAGCTTTTGACTGCAGATGAGACTGGTTTAGATGGTAATACACATTGTACATATAATTTAACAATCCGTTCCACCAGACTTCTTAATGTCATTAGCGGCTGGTTATTTTTAAGTATTAGTTGTAAAATGAAAACTATTAAAGTACTTTTTCATGTTTTTAGTGTCTGCTCTTTTTGAAAAAAAACAAAAACAAATCCATAAAATATCCTCTGTTCCTGTGTACGTTGCACGTGAGTTGTGTTTATGGGGCTTTTGTAGTAAATTTCGTATACGGGTGAGGATTGGGAGTCTAAGGGCTTGCCGGCATATCTCAAAAGCAAATTCACGCTAAATGGAGGGGGAGTATGGAAGAGGCTGGAAACTCCCAATTATTGGGACTATTATCTGTCCCAGCAGAAGGTGGCCTCATAGATGGGGAAGGTCCCGATTTCTGTGCCATACACAGATAGTCCTAGCAGAAAAGGCAGCTGATTAGCTCTATTATAAAATAAATGAAGCATGTCAAAAGATCGAATGACCAATATGTATTGATATTTGGCCTAATCACCCGATAATTTGGTGATCAGGTCAATTATCGCTCTAGTTCATGACCAGCTTAAGCCTTATGTTATTTGGGAAGTTGATGAAACATTGTTGAGAGAACGAATCTCAAAACAAGCAAACAGCATGCTTTCAGCATTGAATTCTTTGTCAAACAAGTCACCTTGACTTTTTGAGGCTGATCCAGATTTTTATTTTTGTGCAACCATGAATCTGAGCAATACCATGTTGAACTGCAAGGGGAGCTTTGTTATATTAGGACATTAGAGTTGAGTTAAGAATCTTTACCTCTGAACTCTAATTCTGGTTTCACATCTTAAGTGGTAAATGGCCTCTAATATGGTATTGCTCAGGTAAGTCTACACTTGCACCTATATAAAAGTGTAAGTGTAGCTTTGGATAAGCTCCTTGGAGCAAGTACCAAGTCGTCTATGAGGAACGTTTTATACATTTTTCCCTTGTGGCCAGGAGCAGATTATTCTTGGGATTTTGCCAAGCAATGGGCTGGATCTAGACCTTGCTAAGTGCATGAAGTTAGTTATACCTTGGATAAACCATGCTGATTGCAGGGGAGTCATTTTTCATCTGTTGCAAACAGTACTAGTGTTGAGAGGTGATATTTCCCAGCCCAAGTCTAAATAACAGTGTAATAGTAACGCTGGTCAGTATCTGTGTGCAGTAAGCAATTCAAACATATATCCCTGCATGCAAAGTATACAATTAACTTGGCTCCCCCTGAAATCAACATGGTTTAGCCCAGGAGTAACTAAGTTCATGCACTTAACTTGGTCTGGATCCAGCCCGATAACTATAGTTTAGCTACTCGTGCCATTGAGTTACTCCATCCTAATAATGTGAAATGTCTTCTTAAAGAGGGCTGTCGCACTAGTAACACTTTTTTTTCATTGCCTTTGGATCATGCGGGCGATGGAGGAATAATTACCAAAATAGCCCACTAGCACACTGGGTGAATGGGGGTTGGTTTTAGTAAATGAGTTGGAGCACGCTGCTGGACTCTAAGCCAGAGGTAGCAACCTATAGGGCAAATACAGAGGCAATGTAGTAAGTCCTCTCCCAGCTGTTGGATATAAACACATTTTATTAGTGTAACACTGGTGGTAGTGGGTTTAGTCAGAGGTATGTAGTGCGTTACTGCGGTCTGCTATGCTCCACACAGGCAGAATAAGCTGATCAGGACTTGTCTCTGTGTACACCGGAAAAGGAGGTGGAGCTTCCTACTGACACGCGGAGTCATGCTGCAGCTGCTTGAGCAGGTATGAAAGAGGTGGCTCTGGAATATGTAATGTGCAGAGGGATATTGCAGGTGGATTTATGCTGCAGCAGGTAACAGTAGGGAATGGTGTAATGTATGGAGAGAGAAGTGAGAGGTGGTGTAATATGTGCAGAAGGGGGGGTGTAATAGAAGATGGGGAGCTATAATATGTAAAGTTGGGAGTGGAATTTATTTGAAGGGGAGGTATAATATGTAATATGAGGAGGGGCATGTAACAAAATGAGATCTTGAGGCTGATCTTCATCTGTACTGACCAATTGATTGCTTTTTGCCTCATAGGGCCTGATCCAGAACAACGATGTAGCGCTGAGCGTGCTAACGCTCAGCGTTACATCGCTGACTCCCCCCTGGCACTCCCTCTGTGCGGGCGTATGGCCCCTTCCTTCCTAAGGCTACCCTAATTTCAGCCGGCGTAAGGAAGGGGCCATACGCTCGCACAGGAGCGTATGGCTGCCTAGCCAGCCCTCCCACCCTCATTTAACTACCTCCCCCCGCCCACCTACACTAACCTGAACGTAGGGACACTGGGGGACGTCCCCTCTAGCGTCCCTACGGCGCTGCTACGGACGCCCGATCCACGATCGGGCATTGCCGTAGCGATGCCGGGCAACATCTGCCCGGCGCATGTGCAGATCGGCTTTTCAGCCGATCTTACGCTTACACCCG
>WWET01000283.1:684435-696162 GCA_011038615.1 Limnodynastes dumerilii
ATATATAGTTAATTAAAAGGAAGGTAAATAAATTGCTATAAAGTTAATATATCAAATTGTCCTTAAACAAAGTACAATATATTATCAGATAAATTGGATAGCACTTAATGTGTGAACATTTGTTAGCTCTGTTTATGTTAAGAGAGAAATTTACACTTTTTTTATTAAAAATTTGCAAGCGTTGTTAGGTCATGTGAAAGGTTTTAGGTGTTATATGGGTAGGGCAATTTAGAAGCTTGGATTATTTTTTATCTTTGTTGTACCGTGCTAATGGCATCCTGCGTTCTTTTAATTCTTTCCATCTCTGGGGTGTGCCCAATAGGTGTTCCTGTTCCAACTTCTTCTTTGTATAAAATCTTAATAGTTAGAATCAAGGTGACAAGTTAACCATAAGAACCTTGCGTATTGTAGGGCCTGTGTTTCTTGGTAAGAACATCGTCAACGTAACTGGTAAGACTCTGAGATGACACATGTCATGTCATTTATTTGGAAATTACTTTCAGAAACAAAACAAGTTTCTAAGCATTTTCTTTGTTTACAATCATGTTTTTTAAACACAGAAAAGGGTCTCCAAAATAATCTTTGACTTTTCAATCAAGATTTTTTGGGGTAAGTTTTTATCATGTTATTTTAGAGACTCAATTGCCAGCATAAAAATATGGATGTGTAGATAACAAGTTAGATGTTCCTAAAAGAAATGTGAATGACAACTCAAACTTCACTGAGAAGTTTGTTATTTGCAAACACAACAACAGAGCTTGTAAACAAAGACAACACATGACTAAACACCCCATAATACACATAATAGTGTCATATAGCAGTCTATTATAGGTTCAACAGGAAAGTCACATGTATAACATGAATAGAGAAAACATGAAATTACTGCTTAAAAAAAGAAAACATTAAAACGAGATCATACAAACATGACAAGGACAATTTTGATCAGACCCCACAATATTTTCAACTTGATTTATCTAGCCAGTAATTAATGTAATTGGTAGTTGAGTACTCTCTATAGTAAAGGCAATGGAAGCAGCAGTGGAGAATAGCAATGGCCATTAAGGTTAGCTTGCTCTATATTTAAGTATGTTAGAGTTGTTTTATCATAATATATTATGGTAGTATTTGTGTTAGAACTTTTAAAAAAAGAAGCTTAAAGTAATGTACCGAGCTGAAATTCTTTTGATTTTCTTTAACACGCAGAATTTCTGGCGTGTCTTTTACCACTGTCACTTTTCCTTTACTTTGCATATGATCACCCTGGTATTGTAGCTATAAAACAAAAAAAGAGTAGAAATCACATTAAGATTTAGATAGAAAGAACACAGTTCTTGGGTTCTAGAAGGTCATTCAGTGAACTGACTATTTTATGATGATCAAGATCAAAATCAGAGCACAAATTTAGACATTTAACAGAAATTTCAACAAAGTATTCTCATAGTAGAGGAATACTTCACTTTATAGAATGACAACACAGTTAACAATAAAGAAATCAATGAATGAACAAGTGTATCACATTTCACTATAGCACAACATTGGCTGTACAAGCCTCACTGTTGGAAACAAGAGACATTTGAACAAATTTGTAGATTGTCAAACATAAACAGAGGCGGCATTCAAATGATAACAATGCGAACACTTGTGTAGAGAGCACATAGTCATCCTTACGGTAACAGATTCCAACTTTGGCAGTCAGTTTTGATGTTATCACTGAAATTATCAAACTTGTGGAACATTAATTTGTCAGCTATTGGAAGTCATCTTGGATATCTGAGATTAAAGGATTTGGTCTGCAACCTTGGCTTTTATTCAATCAAAACTACTATACAAATCATTTACCGTAGTTAGTGTGTAATTCAATATATGTTGTTGAAATTAAAGTTTAAGTGCCGGATCCAGACTTCCACAATGCATTTGGTTTCCGCTATTAGCAAGTGGAAAACACAGGCATTCTGTGAGTGTATATGCGCCATGCTTCCAATCCTCCGGATTCAGACTTCTGTATTGGAAGTCTTTCCAATGGCGTGACAGGATGCTGATGTCACTTAAGCTAATGGGAGGGGGAAGGTATGTACATAGTAAAGAGTGGGTGTGCTTAGCACTCTCCGTACTATCCAGACTTCTGCGCCATTCTTTACCATTTTAAGTGAGGATGGTAAAGAATTTTTAAGGTAAAGGTCAGGTAGCGTGTCTCTGTCGGAAAGGCTGGATCCAGCAGGGATACAACATTGGATCACAGTCGCCACTACACTCAGAACTCCAAGCGCAGTGACACCGGAAGTCTTCATCTAGTCTTAAAGGATATAAAAATTGCCTAATTTGAGGAATTGGTGGCAGAGGCGGAACTACAGGTACAGCAGTATTGGCAGAGCACCAAACCAGCATCAGCAATGACTGAGGGGCCGGCCACCTACACTGTAACCTGCTGCTCTAAACAGGTCATGAACCAAAGCCACTGTAAACTCCACTCCAGGGGATATCATCAACCTGCTAGACCTTCACTTTCCACGTCTGCAGGGGGATGCATATTTTTGGACGTGGGCCCATCATTCTCTTGTTTCACCAATGATTGGTAAATTTAATATAGTATTTAATATAGTAAATGATGAATTTCAAGATATGACACATAATAGGAATATACCACTTACAGTACTGAAGTTCTTCTGATTTTCACGAACTCTCTGCATTTCCGGGGTGTCGAATACAGGTACATAATAGGACATGTTTCTTTCTGCTTCTTCTTTGTATTTTTTCTGTTGGATTTGAATTCAGGGGTAAAATAAATACACTATATGCAATAATAATGTGGCATTTTTATTAATGGACTATTAGAGATATCACCTATACCACACGTGTTACTTTGACTTATGGAATCAATTTTCTAACCGATAATAGATCATTTCAATCAAATCATCTAAATCTATTTGTAAGTCCTTATAAATGGCATAAAAATGATTGCATAGCAAGCAGCTTGTCAGTGGCTTTATTGGCGTACTGACAGATTGGTCCTATACATATACAACACCATAATATATAGGTATGATATAGGATCACACTTTGTATAAGTTAATTTCCACTACAGAGACTTTCGAGTGCTGTGCATACTTAATACTGGATCCAGCTCAGTATCAGCAGTAGAATGTATCTTCACAAGTAATACATTTAGACAAGGGTTGAAGTAGACTGACTCGAGCCCCAAGGAGGTAGAGCATGAGTCTGGATTATGGGTGGCTCACGCCCCACCTCCTTGCACTAAGCTCTCAGCTGCTGGCAATATATTCATAATCAGAACTCAGACCATGTCCCGAGCACTGTCTAAGCTACTGGCTACTGGCATATGCTCCATGAGTACAGGGTGGGCATCTGCCACACCCTTAATGCTCCTACTGGAGTTACTCCACTAAATGCAGACCAAGCATTAGGGAAGCTCACTCACTTATTGCAATGCTTTCATACGGGTCGATGTGCAATACATATGTTTAAAGTATCAGTCATAGGCATACCTGGCTAGAAAGATTTTTGACTTGTTGTGCATGGATAATTTCTGGAGTGTCCACAACAGAGGTGAAGTTGGCTTTATCCATTTCTGCTGATTGTTTGTATTTCACCTGTAGAAGGAATAAATATGATTTAATGGTTTTTCATAAAGGAATTTATAGAACATCTTACCCAGGTTTTATTATTTATCCCTTAATTTGTAGTGTTTGGGATCTTATACAAAGACAACGATCCCCCCCAAAATGGAAACATTGCATTTTGGGAGGGGATAACTAAAAAGGACGTTTATAGCAATGCTACAGTTTAATAATCCGCACCATAGCATTTCGTTTTGGAACCTTGCTGAACAGAGTTTTTTTACACCATATCTTGGCTATAGTCTCGAAAAGGGTTCCTTAGAGACCGCTAACATTGCAGGTTTTTCAGATCTGGTTGAAGCAACGGTGTGTTCATTACTGAATGACACATTTTGAAAAACACAGGTGGTACACACTCCATCCCTTAATTTGTCAAGAGATCTGGAAAACTGCTGCACTATTAGGGTCCAACGAGTTTTTGAAACTACAGAATTACCTACCTGACTGGCAATATCAGTGGCATTCTTGGCTCTCATGAAGTCTGGAGTTTCGTTGGCCAAAGTTGTCAGACCCTTTCCTTTGATCTCCAGTTCCAGTGTCTTTTTATATTCTTTCTATAATGTAAAACAAATACGTTTATTAGAAAATGTCTGTTTCGTGTCTACAGTAGATATTTAACAGGCCATAGTTATGATCATTGGGTTGTGCCACACAAATGTCTACATAACACATAACATATTTTTGCTCACTCAAGACCTGATTCACACTTCCAACTTTTCCTGTGATCAGAAGAGCAAGAGATTCGGAAGGATCCGGAAGTATAGAGGTCTAAATGGGTACCCAGAGAAAGGGAAAGCTTAGACTTTGCTGCCCCATTCCTGATGGGAGGTTAAAGGGATTTACACAAGGTCATGAAAGGCGAGCAAAGAAGGAGGTCCACAGGTTCAGGGCCAAATTAGGGCTATATATAGATAACTTAAATAAGATTAAGAGAAGTTTCTGAAGATATTCTAATTTCTGTGCCGCCACTGATACAGCTCACAGATGATGGGTTCTGGCACCCAAACCCATTTGCATCTCCAAACAATTGGCCTTATCCAGAATTAGTAACATTAGGGAACTTACACAAGATGCTTGTGTAAGTCTCCCTGAATGTTACAGCCACGTATGAGCACGGCAGATGTTACGCTACGGATCTCCTAGCATACGGAACTGAGTATGCTAGGCGTCCCGTCTGATGGGACATTCTACCAAATCCGCATGCCTAATCCCTGGCATGTAGATGAAGGTGAGGGGGCGGCGACAGACAGTTCCGCACACGGGTTGCCATCAGGGGGGGACAGCTGGGATTACAGTCCCTGGCCCACAGCTGATGGGGGCCCGCCATCATTACAGGGCCAATGCACCGGTCAGATGGTAAAGTAGTTCTGTGGGTCCAACAACAACGTCATATAGGGGCAGGGCCAGACTAGTATGTTCCCGGGCCCCAAAAATTCTGAAGGCGGCCTAGTCTGCACATATCTGTGCTTGGATGTACTCAGATAGGTGTGCAGAACTTAAGGTAGGGTTCTGGAGATGCACATGCTCAGAGGTCCGGATCAGGTCCAATATCTGTGATTCACAAGAACTATGAGGTTGATTCTGACTTAGATCTGACTAGTTTAGCCATGATTAGGCCTGCAAATCACTTTGAAGTGTATCTCTTCAGAAAGTCCCCACAGTCTATGTTGCAGACACATCTTCATCATTCATTTTGTCATCATTTGTACTTACACCAGAGACTGGCTTGTTGCAAATCAGTCCACCGTTGCAATTATAAATTGGTGTAAGTTGCGTAAATAAACAAAACTGTACTTAGTCCAATCCCTTCATTCACAAGGTGCCCTACCCCACTATGTGATAAAGCATATGCTTCATTCTGAATCAGCTCCTAAAAGCAGTAAGGCACATACATACCTCATTTAATATTTGTGTTGCATTCTTGGCTCTTAATAGCTCAGGAGTCTCTTCCACGATTGTAAGGCCATGTCCTTTGATAGTCTCATCCAAATCCTTCCTGTACTCTTTCTAAAAGTCAGTAGACAAAAGATTTCCTTAGGCACAATTCAAACATGAAATATATTCAGAAAGAAGATAAAAAAAGAAGCAACAAACACTCAACAGTTAAAACACAAACAAACAAAAACTTATATACATAAAACAAAAAACAAACATTATTTTTCTGCTTAGACAAGGAGTAGGGAAGTGGAAGAATTAGTTATTTAATTTTTTTTTATTTGAATATATGAATTAAGATAGTTAATTTGTATAATAGTATTATTTAAAAAAAAGTTTGGCATATAATATAATAGCACATAATATAATTATACTTAAACAGACAAAAAAAACAACAAAAGAAGTAACACAAAAACAGCAACATAAGATAATAAACACAAAACATAAACACATAAGATGTAGTGGATATTAGTGGGAGTTATGCTGACTAAAATGAAATGGTTCTACCTCGCTTGCTATTTTTGTAGCATATCTGACATGTAACATAGATGGTGTAACCTCCAAGCCAGAAAGGTTTCTGCCTTTAATACATTCTTCCAAGTCTTTCTTATATTCTTTCTGATAGAGGCAGAAAGAAAAATATCATGTTGTGTATTATACTAACATTCCATTTCTTTATCTATAACTGAAGCCAGGGCCTGATTATCCAGTAATCTGATAACGCTGCAGCTTAGGGCGTGGGACTTTAGGGTTGGCACATCGGGTTTGTAAATTAGTCAGCTCCATTCTCTAACGTTACCTGAACATTGTCAGCTGAGACTGCAGAGAAATTTTAATTGATTAACGATGGCTGTCAGATATAGGATGTTCTTTGCTGACAGCCTATACCTGACTGGCATCGTTACTAAAATTAAATTTACAGGAGGCTACAGTATACAGAGCATAGGAGCAGCGGGAACCCTTAATCAGGCCCTGACTGTAACTTTGGAACGTCTAAGGTGTAATATAAGTGGTTCACAAGTAATAAATTCTGACCAAGTAGGTAAGTTGAAGACTGCAAATCATAAACCAGTTTATTGTTGTGTACTGTACACAGCCAGTTCAGAAATTCCTAGTTTTTTTTATTAGAGTATTTACTGTGCAAAGAACTGTTGAATGTAACAAAGAAATACACATAAATAGTTGAAATAGAAACTACAAGAATACAATAAATCTCTTATACATGCATATTTCAGCTTGTATAAGATTTCCATTTAACATAAACACTATCAACTTCAAGAATCCAGGCTTGAAGGACTTAAAAATCGATGAAAATACAGTGACATCATTTACATACAAAAAACCCAGTTATGTCATTACAGACATATTCCCATATGACTTTCTGAAAATTGTGAGAATTTCAACCACCAAAAACATTTTTAAGTAAAACAAGGCCTTATATTAACAAATATGTTAAATGTGTTTAGAGAATTAAATGTACGGACTCTTTTATGTTTGTAAATAAAATAAAAAATAAAGAAAGAACCTCAAAAATTACAGAAAGTAAAATTCATTGTAAAAATCATGTATGGATTAGTCTGTTTTTTTTAGCTATTGTTGTATAAAACATAATCTGCTTTTCAAAATGTATTTGAATAGCAGACAAATATGGCTACCCATCAAACACCCATCATGTAATGTTCTTTTTATTTCACGGCTTTCTGCCTGATGACAGAGAGCTATGAAATAAAAATTTACATTTTACAGTGTAGTCTGAGCTCAGAGGAGAATTTCAAAACATCTCTGCTCACTATATTATGAGCTATGTGACTATGATTTTCATTACATTGTGGAAACACCTCAAAATTACAAATGACTGATAGCAGCTTGAGAAAAGAAACAAAGGCAAATGGTTAAAAAAACAAATTACTTTTTAGATCTCGCAATGTAAAAAACCACAGCATATTTTCTTTATAATCTACAAAAGTCTAAAACAGTTATTATCAGGAATGGAATGATAACTATCAATTGGTTTGTTTTGTGAAAGTTGCCAAACGGACTACATGCATGTTGTCCTGGTTCGTTTAACTTACCTCACTCTGCATATGCTGAGACTCTTTAGCTGTAACATAGGTCGGGGTCTCGAAGTCCAGCATAGCTTTACCTCTCTCTTTTTCATACTTCTCTTTGTATTTAACCTATTTGTAGTGAAAAGTATAGAAAGAAGTGAAAAGCTCATAGTAAATATCCACCCCAAGATCTCACTGGTTCATGAGACATTCACAAATTGTGGGCCAGAAACACCCTCTACTCATGTGGATGTTTCCCCTTTAGCTTAGCAGTATGGAGGGGGTATCTCTTTTTTCTCTAACTGGGAGTGTGACATCATTGCCCAGCACCACTGTCTCAGCATATCACAGATATTATTGCTATATTATGGCTACAGAGCAACAGTTGGCAGCTTTATAGGTAAGAAGCCCTTGGCTTTTGCCCTTTCATGTAAGTAGCCTACTCACAGTGTATCTATTATTTCATTCAGTCAGCACATGTGCACTGTTACCGGTTCTTTACTGGGAAGATCTAAACAGGGTTTATCAGAGCCTTCACCGGACCCTGGCCAGGAAGGCAGGGGAACCCCAGTAATGGCTCTAATTAGAGGTTTGTGTTTTTCTTAGCAAAATGTGTTTTGCTCAACCAAGATTGACAAAAGCCAAAGTGAAGAAACATGTCAAAAGTACATTCATAAATAAGATATTCACATTTCTGACACATATTATAGCAGCATAGTGCTGGACAATGTAGAATCATTTCAGGATTGCAGCTAAAATATTTTCAATCGCTCAAAAAACACTATCATTCTTTGGAATACTTTAGAAGAAAACATATTTCACTTTTAAAAACATTAGCACAGTTTATACTTGAACTACTTACTATGCTCTGCAGTTCAGTTGCCTCCTTTACATGAACTTGTTCAAGTGTATCAGGCACCACTTGGTAGTGACCCTTTGCCTTCTGAAACTCCTTCTTGTACTGGTACTGAGGGGAAGTGTCAAGAACTACCTCAATCACAGTCTAACAAGTTTTCTGTCTGCTAGTGGGTAACCAAGACTATTTTAAAACACCAGACTTCAGGGAGAAAGGCCAAATTCGACCAATATTTCATAATCAAAACTAAAATATTATTACTAATAATGGATACAATTATGATGATTATAATTTTAATGATTTATGTAATAATTATTAAACAGTATAGTAATTGCATAACATTAAATAGTTACATAGTACTTTTATTTTATAATATTTATCATAAAAATAATCTATTATTACATAATAATAACACAAAATCAAAGTATTTAATAAAAATTGTATATTATAAAATTGTGAAAAAAATAATATATTTATATAAAAATCTGATTTTTTTATTCATTTGATCGAATTTTCCTGAAAACAGATTTAGTGCCCTAGAATACTACTGTTACTACAAATTCTTCTACTACTACCAAATAATAATAATAATAATAATAATAATAATAAATGTAATGTTTATTTTTATTATCTTTATATTTAGGTTAATAATATCATAAAATATAACCAAATTTATCACAATTTATCCTTTTTTTTATCTGAATATAGTTTAACTTTTCTACTCTAACAACACAATATCCATAAGCAAGAATTATGCCATAATTAAAAAAAAAATATGTTTATCAAAGCAATTAAAAAGGTTATTAAAATTGCTATACTGCTCTAAGATTAGAAGCATAAATAAAGTTAAAACATTTATAAGTGTATTTTTATTAAATTAAAATATATTTTTTTTTTATTTGATTAGTAATTTATTTGGAAGGGAAAAAATGAAATTAAGAGAGTTAGGGCTGTGTTTGTATAAGCTGTTATGCTACTTTTTTTTCATCATTAAAATTTTATATGCACAGTTATAGATTAATGGCTAGTAAAAAGCGAGATGGAAAATGGTAAATGAGCAAAGGATTACTACCAATGGATGCCCAAATAAAATGCAGAGTAATTAGAATATTTATTATAAAAGAGAAGAAAGAATTAGGAATGGTTATTAAGTTAATAATATTACTTAGTTGAATACAGCTTACATCACTGGAGAGCTTGCTTGTACTAGTGATATGCTGCATATTCAGAGATTCCGCCATGTCTGTTACTGGTTTGTGGAGCTTCTTAAGATCAGCTTTATATTTGACCTGCATCCAAACAAATAAGATTTTTTTTAAGTAAAACAAAATAGCAAATTTAAAACATTTTCTGGAGCTGATCCAGAGTCCAGATAACAGCAAAAACTGGTGGAAATGTGCAGTGGGACAAACCATGCTGTATTGTGAGGGGTGCACATGAATAAATATAAATATTTGGTATATTTAGGGTTTCCAGGGCTTTCTATTTCTTCCCTCTAGGAGATCTTGGAATGTCGATATAGGGGAAGGGCTTGATGACGCGACAATGCAAATTACGTTAGCAAGTCCCACTTAATTCATATTAACACGGGGACTTGAGGCCGCGATTTGCATTACATAGCTTCAAGCCCATTGTGGGAGATTTGCTGGCTCTCCCAGGGTACTGGAAAAAAATGCCCTAATTTCGTGAGTCTCTTGCATATTCTGGGAGAGTCGGAAAACCTGGGTATATTGTTTAAAAATCCTATATTGGGGGAAAGGGAATTTTACCTCACTAGTCATTGCATTGGCATCTTTCAAAGTCTGGTAAATCTTGGCCTCCTTGAGGTCATACTGAGGCCTCTTTCCTTTGTCTTTTGAGAAGTTCTCCTTGTATTTCACCTAATAGAAAGAGACAGTTATTGTTATATAAATATACAACTCTTGCGTAGGGAAACGCCACAGGACAAGGTGATGCAAGGCACTGGATCACCTACTGCAAAATATAAGTAGACGGGGTAAAACGAGCACAAAAACAAGATGACACACAAACTTAGTCTTATACAGAACACTGGAAGCTGTATTCCAGACATGCTCCACGGTCTAGGCACCAGATCCAGACTGATTTGCTCACAAACTCTGTACATTTCAATTGGATTTTGAGTGCATTCATGCTAACCAATCAGAATGTACTCTGTCCCATACAGAATTAGGGGTAATGATATTTTCCATTCTGGGCTGGGTTGAGTTTGTAAGTGGGCATTCCCTCTCTCTGCAGACCCATCCAGACCAATGAATTTCCGGGAATCAGTGTGCACGTAAGTCACAAATTTAAGGTAGCCCCAGCTGCCAGATGTCTGTCCATGTGAGTGGTTGAAATGCTCACAGACATATGTCTGTATAATGTGGCCCAAACTAGAAGATAGAATTAGAATCTTAGGGCCAGAGTTATTAAGCTGTGGGTTTGGAAAAGTGGAGATGTTGACCATAGCAACCAATCAAATTTTAGCTGACATTCTCTAGTATGTAATAGTTAAATGAGATCTAGAATCTGATTGGTTGCTATCTACACTTTTCCAAACCCACAGCTTAGTCATTCTGGCCTTTAGAATCTTTTACTCAGTGATCAGATGCATTATATCGGAAGTCTGGGTCTGGCCCTAGATGAGCCCATATGAATACAAAAATATACAGAATATTTCAAGAGACATAAGTAAAAATCATGTGTATATTTCCCATTGTAATCATAGGAAAATAGTAATTTAACCATCAGTTGAGCTCACCAAATATTACTCTCAAAGTAATTTATTTACTTGATGTTCTGAAATTATTTGTAAAATTTGGCTACTCATACAATGCAAATGCACATGATATTTTCCATATATTGACTATCGAATGCTTGATTGGAAGACATATTAAATGTATTAACACATGCTAGATAGTTTAAAATAAAAAAATATTACAAAACAACCATATGAATATTTTTATTTTTAATCATACGTATTTATTTTATTCTGAAAGTTCCTAAATGGTTTGGTTAATATTCTAAACCAGAGGTTAACAGTTATGTGTCAGTCACTATAATCTAGTGTCACAAAACATATAATAATAATAATAATAATAATAATAATATTAATAATAGTAATAATATATGTTTATATCATACGTATTTATTTTATTCTGAAAGTTCCTAAATGGTTTGGTTAATATTCTAAACCAGAGGTTAACAGTTATGTGTCAGTCACTATAATCTAGTGTCACAAAACATAACATAT
>WWET01000283.1:707292-723761 GCA_011038615.1 Limnodynastes dumerilii
TTGTGAAGATTAAATATTGTAAGCCATTATATCTACACTTTGTAGAGACTGTGTTTGATTTCATAGAAACAAAAAAGCAATGAACTCTCTCTGGCTTCAACATTTGCCATTTAAGTTACTTATAAGATTATGTCTCATTATATTACATTATTAATGTTTTAACTGTAACAATTCTAATATTTTCAATTTAAACTACAACCATGTTGTATTAATCACTATTGTTGCTTGAGGAACCTTTGCCAACCATGAAACATCAGGTTTCTTATTCTTATGTATTATCCAGAATGTTTCAAGATTTTGCTGTGAAAAGGTTTTTCCGAAATCTAGAGCATCGTGATCTGAATTTGAACTTTAATTTGCATAATACAGTAGTGAGGGACCCTTGTACTCCTAAGGGGCTGATCCAGAGATGCACTTACACCTATTTTAAGGTGCAAGTATAGACCTGAGCAATTCTATATTGAACTGCAAGGGAAGGCACATTTAATTTGTGAAACCAGAATTAGAATTGAGAGGTGAAGTTTCTTAGCTCAACTCTAATTTACAGATTAAACATAAAGCTATTCAGTATTTGTGTTCTATGTGCAAAAGAAGAGTGTTTTTGAGGTATGCAAAAAAATGTTTAATTAATTGTTACATCTTGTGGATGTGCAATATCCTGTCTTGCCCGTAGGGGCAATCTTGGACAGGGGCGGAACTACCATTGGTGGTGCAACAGGTGCAATGGCACCGGGGCCCATGCTGATACAAGGGCCCACAGCCATCATCACTGCACCACCGTTCCTTACCGGGTTACCTTGGATATCATAGGGCCAAAGCATATTTTTTGCACCTGGGCCCACAACTCGCTAGTTCCGCCTCTGATCTTGGACTATTTTGTGCTTCATGGACATTTTCAAAAAAGAGTCCACAAAAGTTTTTATCCTGATTCTTTTGGCTAAATCCTAAGAATTTAGCTGAAAGACCATTTGCTATGGTAAACGCTTGGTAAATAGCCACATTTTGGATTTGGTGCATTGGTAGTATATGGAGATCAGATTTGGCAACAAGTGTGTCCCGCAGATTTCTAAGAGTGATTTGGAATCATGTTGACAAGACTTGGGTGTGGTGGGACTTTGTCATTCAATATTTTACTACATATTTATTAGTTACCCCTCACACGATATAGTTTACAAGTAGAGTAATGTGTTATTTAAGGTTTAGCATCTAAAAAATATTTATTATATTATTCCAATTTTATATTAAACTTTACTTTAGTACAGTAACTCCTATATTAATGGCATACAGTACAAAAGCTGAAAATGTATTTGTGTTATTAGTTTGCATAATTGCACATGTTATATTGCTAAGATGCTACTTTTTCTGCTATTGAAGGCTTTGGAGTGTCAAGGATAACGTTGACACAAGCCATGCATTTTATTCTTTATTCTTTTGTATTACCTGACTCCACATGCTGGTGTTGTAAATTGCCCGTAACATATCTGGCCGCTGAATTTCATTACACCCATGTTGCAGCAGAATCTTGGCCTTAGATTTGTACTTTTTCTGTTCATGCAAAGACCAACGAAGTACAGAGAAGACATGAAAGACAGCTCTAGATCCCTTGCAGCGCGTGTAAAGGGATGTAGGCGGAAAACCCTATGACACAGGAGCCTATGTACTGAGAGGTAATATGGCAAACAGAGGGGTCTTATAAAGAGCAAAATTCTATCTGTAAGAATAGTAGAGATGAGCGCCGACCCGCGTGTTTTGTTTTTGGTTCTAAATCTTTGTCATGTTTTGGTGTTGGCTTTGTAAAAAAAAACCTCAAATGTTTTGGTTTTGGTATTGGACCCAAATTTCATAAATAAAAAAAATAGAAAAAGTGCTAAAATTGTGTAAATTGCACCTGCTTGTGTATTATTAACATCAATAGGGAGTCTGTAACTATACAGATAATGATGAACTGCACTAAAATGGCAGCTGACATATATCGTCTTATATGGAATCCAAAACCCGAGATTCAATTAAAAATTATCTGAGATCCTAGTGAAGAAAAAAGGTGATTTGCCTGGATTTGTGATTTGAGTCGAGTTCCACCTTGGTTTGCCTCGAAAACTAAATTGGGATCTGTCAGATTTCTCACAATTCGAAACGCTCATCTCAAATAGTACTTCCATAGACAGTTAAGATAATTCTAAATGTATGACCATTACAGTTAACTTTACTCACTTGTAATTTTGTCTGGGATCATGAACTAGTTTGCCATATATATATCTAAGTACATAAACTGTTTTTTAAAGGCTCACTCAAATATGTGGAGACATTTGAGCGGCAAACACAATGGAACTGGAATATAGCCGTTCCTGACAACACCCTATGAAGACGAAGGACTGAATGGCTTCCAGCCACTGTGTTCCAAGTGCCGGGCAACATTGTTACCTGGCTAATTTGTTCACTTGCACTTTTAGCCAAGAGGTGTCTAGGATCATCCACCACAACGCTGTAATGTGTTTTCTCCTTTTCATGCGCTGCTTTGTACAATTTCTGCTCAGAATAGCACATTGGGGGTTTAGCTTAATCACAGAAAACTTTCAAAAACATTTTACATAATCTAACATTTGCCTTTGGGATTTAAAATTGCACTTCAAAAAATTCCAGTTCAGGGGAACAATCCATAACATTTCAGTAATATAGATATAGCAATCCAAAAATAAATAAATTAAAAATATAAATTAAAAATAAAATCTGACTAATGAAAATAAAGAGAAAAAAATGGTCCTTAAAAAAATAACAGTTCATGTTAATCATAGAAGATAAGCATACAATAATATTTAATATATAATACCAGAATCATAAGTCTCTAACAGTATTAAAAAAAACTTTTTAATGATATATTAATTCATTTTTTTTCATAAAAAACAGGATCTATCAGAATGAAAGTGATAAAATAAGAACATAATTATAAGTTATATGCTGAATCAATTTAAATAAATACTATAAGAATAATTGTAATATCTAATGGAATTTGTTTATACTTTCTAAAAAAAATACATACATAAATACATGTTTGATATTTATAATTATGCATTAAGCAAAATTTTTAATACCATTATGGGCCTGATCCAGAACTAAGAAAGTCAAGCGTCTTATGCACGCTTCCTGTTTAACTCATACAGTAATGGCTTAGGGGTTTAGCCCTTATGTACGACTGTCTTGTTCGCACGGACAAGATAAGGTAGGGTTATGGACATGTAGGTGTCCAGAATTGCATGTGTGAGCTGTGGAGTGGCCTTTCCACTCACGTACGGAACTTAGTAGTGGTGGACTGACGTACAGAACCCCTTTGTACGTTCACAATACGTTCCTAGTTCTGGATCTGGTCCAATATTATTATTGTTTATAAAATGTAACCTTTTAAGTGTATTGTTTCTATATCCCTTGTTATCATCTAACAAAATGATAAGATACCAAATGTAAGAGGTCTATTCTTTAAAACCTTGCAAAACCATCTTAGGGTTGCAAAAGGACAAGTGGCTCCACAAATGGAGCTTTGTTTAATTTGTAAATGCATAGAAAGCTCCCATATTCTCTAGATTTAAATATTATCATATAGATAGACCTCTAAATGCACTGGTTGAGTGATTACATTAAAACCAGTGTTGGACAATTTATGTTCATCATTTATACGTAAGTATAATAAAAATAGATATTCTGTAGAGCTTTATGTCTGGTCACTGTACCTCATTCGCCAGCTGAGTTGCGTACTTGAAATGATTAAACAGAGGAGTATCAGCAGTGTACTTGAATACCGATTTTGTCTTCTCAAAGGACTCCCGGTATTTATACTGTAGAACACAAAGAAAAGAAAAGAGACAGTTGACTAAAATCTCTATTTATAATACTAGAAAAAGTACACTGAGAACATAAGACAATTCGAGAAACAAATTACATTGAGCCTCCAACATATAAATATAAACAGGGAAAGGATATAAAACAAAGGATAGTGTAATACATATTCTAAATCTCTATATGGCTGGATACACTGCTTAAATTAATGTGCTGATTTAAGAAAAATTATGCAAAAATTCATAACATGAAAAAAGTTTAAATCTTGACATCCATAAGCACTTTAACTGATAATAAATGTAACATTGAAAAGTAACACCAAAATCTTTAAATGTGTTATTTTTAAGCGTGTAATACCTTTGTCGCCCACATAGGTCCCTGTTGTTTATACTGTTTATACTTACCCCACTGTAAAGCGCTTTGTTTTGTCCAGCAAGGGCAAAATCAGGAGTGTCCCAGGCATAGCAGCCAATGCCCTTTAGCCATGTCAAGTCCTCCTTGTATTTGAACTGTTGGCAAGAAAAAGCAGATATTTTTAACAACAATCTTTGGCATATTAAAAAAAAAAAACAACAAGAAAAACATTTAAAGATACTTAATTTGTCTTAAGTTTATACATATTTTTGGAAATTATGTTTTGTGTCTGGTTCAAAGGACCTAGACATATTGGTTTTCAGTTCCAAGTTTGGGAGTACAATGATATTCAAACAGTACAAATAAGAAAATTTGCATACAGAAATCAATACTTGAACACCATAATTAATATAAATTATTTTTTGCTTAAGGAAATTGTGTTTATGAAGGTATCATTTTTAGGCAAACCAATAATATTGATCTAAATTTTAAAAGAGTATTATGTAAAATATAAGGAAGTTGTATTTTATTATATTTTATTAATTAGCTCTTAAATGTGTGATTGACTGTGTGTATATGTATATATTACACCAGTTTGACAATAATACAATAATAGATCAATGAAAGACTTGCAACTGTTGGAAGGAATAGAATAGTGAAATATAAACGAGTCAACTTACGTCACTAACTGAATCTGTGACTGCCCGATGGTGGTAGTACTCAGGGCGGTCAGGAATAGACCTCCAAATACCCAGCTGGCTGACATATTTTTCTTTGTATTTAACCTAAATAAAAGAAATGTCAAATGTCAAATCTAGATAGCTTGGACTATATATTGTCACACTGGTACATAGCCAAATTGATCAGGCTACACTCACATTACTGATGTCATCCGTAACCTTGCGGTGGTAGACAATATCCAGGGCGTCCTTCACGGTATGGTATTTGCCCTTTGCTCCCTCAAATGTTTCCTTATAACGCAACTAAAGAATGAAAAATAACTGTTGTAAATCACCTGCCATTAATCAGATTAATAGATAATAAACAACAGATACAATATGTAAAAAATTAGGATCTTCTAAGATGGACAAAGTCACAGAAACTGCAGTTTTAAATAATAATAGGGTTGGGGAAATTGGATATAAATATGGATGCTATTTATTTATATTTATGTCATCAACCATGTTCTTAATTATAATACTGGTTGTTAATCTTCCTCCTTTTCCATCCACTGGAGAAGCCATAAAATGGATACCTATGATATATTCATTTACGATTACCCCAAAGACAGTGACTATAACCGTGTGACTCCAATAGAAGACTTACATCACTTGCGTTGAGATAGGCCTTCTTAGCTCTCAAAATAATGGGTGTATCAGCAACTGATGTATATTTGTGCTTCAGCTTCTCGTACTGAGATTTGTATTTTCTCTGTAAAAAGAATGAAACAAGTCAGTGCACAAAATATTGTATATAACAATTTTAATAGAGATTATATTAAAGCATAACCCTTCAAACGGTTTAAAATGTGTCTAAACTTACTCATTCTTGGGTTCCATTAATTTGTCTAGTACAGTTCTCTGATTTGGTCCAAATAATTTGGTTTATGAAAGGTCTGGGGGTCACAAGCCTAGCCTTTGTTAGTATACATCTCTACCAACTTCCCAAAACATGAACTAAAGAATGGAACGCATTGTACGATGTTTAGTAGTATGATAAATAAACCCTACTATGAAAAAAGCTAGATTTGCCCAATTGAGTGAGCAGGCACTGACAACCACAAAAAAGAGAAGTGCTTCACTTTAACAAAGCCTATTAAGACTCCTCCTCTTTCTATTTCACATAGGCCGCTAAGACCTGAACACTATTACCTCCCTCTTCACTCCTACTTAACTCTTAATAGCCCTGATGGTTCGGAGGGTATCTATATGACCTCAACTTCATCCCACATCCCCTCATCCCAACAAGTATCAATGCAGAGGGGGCAGAGATGAGACTGGAGACCCCTTACATGACAAGAGGATAAAGGGCTTTGCTTACAAGAGCTTACAATCCACAAGGTAGGGGGAGACTAACAGGAAACACCTGGGACCAGATTCAGAGTTAAGAAGCTTTTCCGTGCGTTCGTAATAGATCCGTACGTAAATACAAAATAAGTACGTTTTGCAAAAGTAACACATTTCGGAACACTTCCGTGTTGTGAAAGCAATCTTATTGTTAGCGCATGTATATGTGACGGAAGTGAAACGTTCGCAAATCCGACCGTGCATCTACTACATTACCACGCCCATTTCTTGCTATATACATTTCCAACTGACGCCTACTTATTAATAATCCGTCCGACTTTTTATGTTCGCACGCATTATTTGACATACGGAATTTACTTACGCATCTTTCCAATTACGCTTCGTAACTCCATGGTCTGTGCATGCGCACTAAATAGAAATCACCCCACTTACGCATTTTGCATGCGGAAATTACCAGACGTTCTTAATTCTGAATACGGTTCCTGGTGTTGATGGGTAAAGGGGACTATAGAACTGAAGTGAGGGAATAGTAGGAGTGAGTTGGAAGGGGGAGGAGAGAAAAAAGCTAGAATGCTAGAAGGAGTGAAGGGTAGGGTCAAGGGGAAGTGGATGTTCTAGGGGGGTGTAGTTGCGTCGAGGAGGGGAAGTCTTTCTTCAAGAAATTACTTTTGAAGAATTACTTGAAAATCCAAAGGCTACGGGATAAACTGATAGATTGAGGTTGATAATTCCTGAGGAGAGGGCAGCTCGGGACAAGTCTTGTATGCGGGAGTGACATGTGGCGATCACCTCTGGCTGTGATGACTATATTAAACCCAACCATAATAAATATGGATACATCTTATTACAGATCATAAGATAAAACTCCCACATGAACTAGTAACATTACCTCACTGATCAGGTCCTTGACATGTTTAGCAAGTTTCAGGGCTTTAGTCTGTCCATCGGCATGGTGGTGGGGTCTTTCTTTTGATGCAACCTCTCCATACAGGTACTGGAGAAATAAAACAACACATTTACTCAGACTTTGTACTGCCTCGCTACCATATTTTATTTATATGTTCCCAGTTTTCCACTAAACATATGCAACAAACTGTTGAATGCAACGAAACAATATCTGTAAAATATCTTCTCACCTGGCTCTGGATCTTCTGACCTTCCTTCGCTCTCAGGAAGTCCGGAGTATTAAGAACTGTTGTGTAAATGGATTTTTGTTTGTTGCCCTCAGCTCTGTATACATTCTAGGAAGTAAACCAGAGGCCATTTTTATTACATATAAGACAAGAAGAGAAAAAAAAAACAGAATAAAAGAGTAAAAAAAAATTATATATTTATAGCATAAAAAGAACATAGAAAGTGATCAATAGTTAAAACATAAGTGTTTCTATACAAATAGCAATCTGCTGTATTAGGACAAATTAACACAGAAACATATAATGTGACGGTAGAGACATTGACCCAGATCATGGGCTCCGGCCGACAGGGGAATTACGTACATGTTGTACATCATTCCCCTGTTTTGAAGGTTGTGCGCATGCGCACAACCTTCTTACAATACCATAAAGGCTCTTACGGAAAGGCAGCTTTTCCCCCCATTATGCATGACGTCAGGGCGGAGATAGACTTGCTAGTTAGGGGACAGGTCGGGGGAAGCCCTGTTACGATCAGCTTTGCGGCCGTACTGACCTCGGGCGCCCGTAGGTCAGGATCCAGCCTATTGGCCCTTTCAGTCTGCTCAATTTTTTTTAACCATGTTGACTCGAGACCCTATTTAACCCTCAATTTAGTTTGAGATTTAGGATATCCTTGTATTTATCCCAAGCATGCTTAAATTGTTCTTCGTGTTAGCCTCAACCACATCAGATGGGAAGTTATTTCACTTATCTATCACCCTTTCAGTGATATAATATTTCCTCACATTTTCTTCTAAACCTAACACCCTCCAATTTATGTCTAATACATCCCTTTCTTTGAAAAAGTCCATCCTCCTGTGCCTGGCCATTGATACATTTAAAGTTTCCAATCATATCACCCTCTCGCTTCTCTGCTCCAAGCTATACATGTTTACTTCCTCTAGTCTTTCTTGGTATGTTGTGTGACACAGGCCCTGCACAATTTGAGTTGCTCTTCTTTGCACAGTCTCTAATTTATTTATGTCTTTCTGGAGATACGGCCTCCAGAACTGAACACAGTATTCCAGGTGAGGTCGTACCAATGACCTATAAAGAGGCATCACTACTTCTCTCTTTCTTCTACTATTTCTTCTCCCTATGCAACCAAGCATCTGTCTTGCTTTTCCTATTGCTTTGTTGCATTGCTTGTCTAGTTTAAGCCCTTATAGTGACTCCTAGATCCCTTCCATCATCATTAATTTTTAATGCAGTGTCATTAATGCAATATTAAGCTTTTGAGTTTTTGAATCCCAAGTGCATGATTTTTCATCTTTTGAATGTAAGTTTTAAATGTTGTTTGGAATATATAGGTCTGAGGATAACATATTTATTGGAATGTACTTTTTGGAAGTGAGATCATGTTATCAATGAAACTCTTGAACATAGTTTATTTTTGTTAATCAAAATAAGGTTCTTACCTGGCTAAGATGTGTCTTTAACTCTTGCACAGTCCTGTATTCTGGTGTGTCCAAGACAACACTGTATTTATCCAGCATCTTCTTGGCAGGGGTGGTGTAATAGTATTGAGACTGAAAATAACCAAGGAGAAACATCATCAATGACAATCAATACTGATCAATACTAGCGTGACAATATTGTGCAACATTATTACGTTCACCTACCCAGAGCTTGCGGAGGTCACGAGCCCGGACCATATCTGGAGTATCGTACAAAAAGCATCCTAGACCCTTCAGCCAACTTAAATCTTCTTTGTACTTATTCTAGTGGAAATGATGACAAATAGACAGTCCATAATTATTTATCCACACAATAGGACTTTTTAAAAATAAGTTGTAAACTTGAAATAAATGATGTGAAAATCTCTTGTAGGTGTTTATGCAGTAGCCCTGGACTTACATCACTTGTTATTTCTCCAACGTAGCGGCAATGCATCGTCTGGGGAGTGTATGGCATGGAGATCATGTGACCTTGCAGTTTGAAGTAGTCGGCTTTGTAAACCAGCTGAAAAGCAATGTGACAATATAAGTTAATGAAGGGCTCATCTGCAAAGGTGACTTTAGGTACTTTTAGAAGTGACTTAAAGAGAAACCTACATCGCTGATGGCATCCTGTGTGGCCTTCACCTGACGGATTTCCGGAGTATCGGGGGTGGTGTGGATCTTATCCTTCTGTTTGTGATATGTCTCTCGGTAAAGCCTCTGGAATTGAGATGTGAATATGAAAAATTGTGAATGTGTCATATGATTGACCAAACTTTTACAAACTCAACTGCCTACTTTCCGAAGTTCTGAACAAATCCCGTCTTCATAGAAAAAACCCAATAAAAATGAAAACAAAGGAAAAAGTATACTTTTTGTTCATCAAGACATCATGACCCAGAAAGATCATTCTTTCAAACCCAGGCCCCGAATTAGAGATGATTGCAATTCGGCATCATGAACTCTAAAGATGCATATGAAAAAGTTGTGCAGCTGCGTGTGATCCAAAACTGTGTAACGGTGCCCTTGGATCTCAAGCAATGTCGATATGTAGCATACGCAGCATCTAAGCGCAATCCAGCTATGTGCCCAAATATGTAGCACAAGTGCAGGGTAATACAGTGTAATGCTGACTGTGAATGGAGGTTCTGATTAATGTGAGCGCCTCGGTCAGATTGTAAATGTCACAAAATAATTGCAAAAATTGTTTAAAATTTTTATGAAAAACATGAATTATTTTTTTTTACTGTATGTAGAAATAAATTAATTCCTCGGTAGCGATTTCTGACATTTTGAATTGCGAGCAAAGTGTCACATCCTAACGGAAGGGTCTGAAGTAGGTCTCCGAATGTCAGTCCCCTGGACTTAGACATAACCTGTAGCAATTGCTCATGTTTTGCTGTAAACAGTCCAGTTTGCAATCATCTCTTGAACGGGAGCACATGCTTGGGCCATTATGGTACATTGACACAGTCCCTATAACCCTTCACTCTCTCAACACGCCACTCAGAACGCAAGCTGACGCAGTTCGAGTCGCACTCTGATCTAAATCTTCTGTGACTGTGCACTCTTCATTACTGATCATGTGCAGTAGAAAATCACCCAGAGAAACGTGCCATTCGCTGACATACACTCCCTCCCCTCTGGGTCATCAGGCCCTATACATTGTTACTTACCTCATTAAGAATCTTGTTCACTTTCCTTATGTTCTCACTGCTGACGTTGTCCGGGACCAGAGTGTAAGCCTTGGCCTTCACGTGTTCATAAACCTCTTTGTATTTCAGCTGCAGACATAAGAAAAATAAAATCAGGTGTTTTTTTATTGAACTGATTTAGATGGATTTTAAGTGGACGGAACATGAACAAATACCAGGGTTAAAACATTGATCTCATTACTTACATCACTGCTGATGACCTGAGCCTTCTTAGCCTGTAGAAGGGATGGCGTGTCTTTTGGCAGACTGTAGCCCTTAGGGAGAGCGCTAATGCCAGCCTCGCGATACAGGTTCTGTGTTGAAATAACATAAGAAAATGATATAGTTGAATAGAACAATCCATCATTGGACATGTGCCCGTCTGTCTGTATTACTGTATGAACTTATGAATATATGACTATAAACCAGGGCTCGAATTGAGGGGGTATACGGGGGGACTATAAACCAGGGCTCGAATTGAGAGAGTATACGGGGGGCCATACCATCACTTCTCCCACTGATTTCATTGCAAAGCAATAAATCCCCATTCACTTCCATTGTTTTAAAATTTTCATACGCTACGTCTAAATTTCCACTTTGACCACTGCTTTAAACTATAAATATGAACGTCTATGAATATTAGGAGTCATTAAATAACTACTGTACTTACATCACTGCGTATCTTGTTGGCATTACTGGCTCTGTCCAGTTCAACTGTGTTTGTGGTTGACATAACTTTTCCTCTGACGTTCTGCTCATAATCAGAGTGATAGATGACCTGCAAAGGAGAGGAACAACTTTACTGTCTGTTTCCTACAGTCTCATAACTGGTGCTTATTATGACAAACAGATTATAGTTTATAATACACTGGTATCCAGACTTCCAGATGATTGGACCAGATCCAGACCAGCTTCCAGCTCTGTCCCACCCCACCAGCATATTCCCTACAAGGGTGTAGGATCCAGAATTCCATCCTGGTATGTCCAGGTACTTTGGCACCCGCTCATATGCTACAATACCAAAAGGGGTAATTTTCCAATCCTAGCAATCGGTAAACGCTCCATAGCATAATTTAGGATTCATCTCAATATGAGTGGAAACCAGACACAAAAGGAATCTGCAAACACTGAGCTGCATTATCAACATATCTGACCGTCCACGCATGGACGGTCTTTTGCCAAGAGTTTTGTAACTCAAGTGTGCGCAAATTCCCAGAAGTACAGAAGTCTGGATGGATATGCAGAGAGAGGGAACGCCTAAACTGTGCATTGAATAAGAGGGAACACCCACTTAGGAACTTACTCCTACCCCACTGTCATTACTCTTAACTGTGAATATTGGAAACTGTACTACTATAAGCCCAGTACTGCTATAGTGTAATATATAGTGCATATAGTACTATAATAGTACTGCCATAGTATAATATATAGTGCATATAGTACTATAATAGTGCTGCTATTGTATAATATATAGTACATATAGTACTATAATAGTACTGTTATTGTATAATATATAGTGCATATAGTACTATAATAGTACTGCTATTGTATAATATATAGTGCATATAGTACTATAATAGTGCTGCCATAGTATAATATAATATAATATAGTACTATAATAGTACTGCTATTGTATAATATATAGTGCATATAGTACTATAATAGTGCTGCCATAGTATAATATATAGTGCATATAGTACTATAATAGTACTGCTTTTGTATAATATATAGTGCATATAGTACTATAATAGTACTGCTATTGTATAATATATAGTGCATATAGTACTATAATAGTACTGCTATTGCTCTAACTGCTGGGGATCTAGACATTAAAAAAAATTGCTGTTTTTTTGAGGCTCAAAATGTTACTAAATCCTGATGTTCTGGAACTTAGCGAATAATAAATAACTGCAATACTCACATCGCTGCTTTGCTTCCCGCTGGCGACAGCTTGGACATAAACTGGAGTCTCCATCACAGAGGAGTATGTCTTCTTCATCTCCTCTGCTTTAGCTTTATATTTGTTCTGATAAAGAAAAATTCCACCAATAAAACAACAATTTAAACTTTGTGCTCACATATATAAAATGTAAACTCGCTGATCAATCTTTGAAATCAGCAATGGCGATGTCTATGGCAGCTTTAGCCATTTGTGTAAATTTACATAAATCTTCCTAAATATACTATTTATAAATTATGCTCTAGGGACTTATGTAGCTTAAACTGAACCAACGGGAACTGTCCCCATCTCAAGTCACCTCTTGTTTGCTCCAGTGATGAACATAATACTGATCTGGTTGGCTAGAGATTTCTTACATGACACTCAGATATCTAAATGGATATATAAATAAATTAATTTAAACTGCAGTTATATATCACACAAATAGAATTCATTATGCAGAGGGAAACTAAATAGTATTAAGGTTTTTATTTCCCTTTAAGTTGTAAACTGTTTTTGAAAAATTAAATTAAATACAATAATAAGCCTATAAAATAAAGCGGTTGCAGTCCCCGCTCCAATGGGCTGCTTTTAGAAATAGAGACAGCCGAAACTTCCTTTTCGGCTGTCTCTATTTCAAATAGGCAGCCCTTTTAGAATTTTTTCACTCATTCATTTTCACAGGACTGGACCCAACACATCCGCCACTGACAGCTCCGGAGAGGTGAGTAACCTCTCCGGGGACTTTTAGTGTTAGGATTAGGGTAATGGAAGAGAGTTAGAATTAGGAGAAGGGTTGGGGTTGTGCTTGGCACTTACCTTTCGGAGCACTGTGTTCGGCACTCCGGGGATCGATTGCTATGCCTCATAGCAATCAATATCCCAGCCAGGTCCCAGTGGGAACCCACACCCAAAATAAAGGTACGGTAAGAGCTAAAGGGGCTGATCCAGAGTTTGAAAGTATGGGCAAAACAGGTGCAAGTGTACACTTCAGCAAATCCATTGTGCAATCTTACGGGTGCAAATTAATTGAAAGTATTTAGCAATAGGGAAAATACACTGCACAGTTTAGCTGGGCTATTTCCCCTCTCAACTCTAGTTCTGCTGTCTCAGTTTCAGTTTACCTCTTCTTGCAGTTCAACATGGTTTTGCTCAAGTTTCCACTTGGACCTGTTTTGCCCTTAAGCTAGGTACATAAGACATAATTTTCACTGATTATCGTGCCAATTACACTATAAAAGAGCATTTGGAATAATATTATGTTAATGTGCACACTCCCACAATCATGCTTTATCCGTCGATTGATTTTATTTTTATAACATCCTAATTATATCGGTCAACAATGTAACAATGTCGTTCTAATTCTGAACTGGGACCGCTCTCACCACCTTCTGTTCAATGATTCTACCTCTACTTCCTCCAATAGGAAAACCTTTGTGGGTGTTTTTAAATCTCTGATGTTACGATTGTTTGAGCAGAGGGTTAGAGGAGAGAAAATCACAGATCTGATGGTAATGTGTAATTGATTTTCTCTTATTGAGTTATGGGCTTCTAGTAGCTAGAACAGCAACATTATTAAGGGACTTTAAGGGAATTCTAACCCCACTGGTGTTGTGAAGAATTTTATCAAAGGTGTATGTAATATAATATTCAATGAAAAAGAGGATCTTACACAATGTGTTTCTTCAAAATCCTGACCTATACCTTATTCAAATAAATATATCATTGTACTCACATCACTGCGGAGATCATAAGCATGCTTGGCGTGAAGAATCTCTGGAGTGTCCCATACAAAACAGCCCAATCCTTTCAACCAGTTCAGATCATCTTTGTAGACAATCTAGAATATAAAGAGTAAGCACAAAGCATTGATATTTCCAGATAAACACTGTTGAATACAAAATGGTTATTTGTAAGGTTCTTAAAACATTCAACTACAAGTTTATTTAGAAAATGTTTGTCTTAATGGTACTCACGTCGCTGAGTTGATCGTTGACCTTGCGGGCATGGACGTAGAGCTGAAGGTCGGGCAGGCAAATCCATTCATGAAGATATTTTCGGTAATCAATCTCACTGACTTTGTCCTGTGTCTCCCTGGCAGTGATAATCTCCAACATATCAGGAGCGATGTGAATCTTACTCTTGTTTTTCTCATAGGTCTCTCTGTACAAACGCTACGAAGATGAAAATGTGACAATTTAGAATTGTTTAGAAAAGTGGTTTCTGGGATAACAAAAAAGCGGCAGCAGATAAAAGCCACATGGTCCATTCATAATAGATCCTATTTGACCCTCAATATCGTTTGATATTAAAGATATCCTTATATTTATCCCAAGTATGTTCTACTGTGTTAGCCTCAACCACCTCAGATGGGAGGTTATTCCGCTTATCTATCACCCTTTCAGTGAAGAAATGTTTTTGCACAGTTCCTCTAAACTTGTCACCCTCCAGTTTATATTCATGTCCTTGTGTTCTATTACACCTCTTCCTCTGAAGAGCAGGAGGAGCAGAGCTGTAAAATTTGGCCACGCTCAGAAATTTTGTAAGGTACCAGGTCTATCTAGCTGGTCCCTTTTAAATAATAAGTCATTTTTCTTCCAACAAGTGATCCTACATCCTATATACATTGTTAATGACTTAAAAAATATACAAGATTAGCAAACAAAAACTAGGTAAAATTTTATTCAAATAAGAATGAGAAGGGACTAAAGTAAAACAAAAATCACTTAAAAAAAATTTTTTATGCTGTCCTAGACTATATCACTTTTTCTGTAATTTTGACCAATTTGCTCCCTTTGTGAGATGCCAACAATGAAGACTGAGCAGATATTGTATGGGATTGGAGGAAGATGTGGTCGTTTGTTAGATGATCTGTGCTGTAAGTAATTGGCACCAGATGGACAGATTAGATTGTGCAATATGTCTCATTGCATTTACACATAAACCAGGAAGAACATAAGTACCTAGAATTTGGCCTTTGTAGATTGTATCACTCATGTCTGTGGCTAATATAGTTATGCAACCATGTTGCCTAAACGTAGATGCCTGCAACAGTAAACTTGGCAAATTATACCAGACTTTGGAATATCCGGCAAGGGGGAAGGCAATGGGAGGCCATGACTCCCTTCCTTTCTGGACCCTAAGCAGTCTGACGCCTACACTGGAACAGCCTGGACGGCTATTCTGCACATTTACGGCCCTTGAATGTGTTGTGCCAGATGAAGGGGTCACAGGTTGCCTCTCTCATACCTGTCAGCTTCCTTTTGCTACTTAATATACAATGTCCCCAACTCCCAACATTGGGCCTGATGCAATTTGCCGCGAGAATGGGAAAAAGCTTGAGGTGCGCTTTTTCCCGTCTATTACAGCAGGCAAAATTTGCTGATTTTTATGGCCACCTCAAATAACGCAGTGTGCGAAGCTAATTCAATAAGGCCCATAAAGTTCCAATAATCAGGGACATTGCTTAGTGGCCACTACCTGATAATTAGAGTTACTGCCCTTGTGACCTGCACCAATGTCAATAGGATTGACACAATGTTGGTCCAATTTTTAGGTCAGAGCATTTTAACACTGTTCTTTGACATAAAGGAAAAATCTCCTCACACAACCTGATATTGAGGTTGAGTAACTCATATTGAGATTGAATAACTCATAAATTAAGATTGAATAGCTCATTTGAGATTGAGTAACTCATCACTCAGACATTCCATTAAATAGCCACACAACAGTAGAGTTATCTACTTACATCCAGAGGAAGCTTGCCGACTCTGAGGCATCGAGCAGTGCCTGGATCATCCTGAATACCTCTTGGCAAAGTATACAATGCTTTAAACTTCTCATATTCCTCACGATACTTCAGCTATAAATAAACAAGGAAATAATCAACATTGTATGTATGTCATCTTTTGGAAATGGAACACAAAGTATTTAAGCATGGTTCACACAAAAGAAAATTGGCAAAATACTTACTGTGCTGGCGATGTGCTTGTTCTGCTTAGCAAAGGCCAAGGCAA
>WWET01000283.1:723794-754633 GCA_011038615.1 Limnodynastes dumerilii
GGAAGCTGGTAGCTTGTGGCTTTCACGGTCTCCCAGGCTTTTTTGTATATGTTCTAAAAAATGAAATACAACATTGATTACTTTTAAACTGTAGAGGTGGATTCTAGATTTATGAATCAAACCAAACTTCCATACATACATTACTGAAGAGGTCCTTTAGGCCTTGAGTGCGGTCGTAGTCAACAGTTTCCAGAACAGTTGTGTATTTATCCTTGTTCCTGTTGAAATCTTCTTTGTACTTCCGCTGTGTTGAGGAGACAATGACATAGCTGTTAGACACAGAAATCCGTGAATCAAGCAATCGCTGTTTAATGTTTATTGTATACTCCAATACTTACATCACTGGCATTGATGGCGCTTTGAACAGCTGTAACATAGACGGGAGTATCTGTAACAACACTGAAGTTCTTGAAGTTTTCTTTTCCAGGAGCTGAATATTTAATCTAGAACAAAAATATAAAAAGAAAAAAAATGTGTTGTAAAGAATATTTCACTTGTGGTGAAGCCCTTTTCAGTAAACAAATATACATTATATATATAATGACAGTGAATGAACTTTGCTCAGCATAATAAGTTTTGCGTCTTTTCAGACACTAACACTTTTAACATAAGAAGTTATAGAGTGTAGCACATCCAACAGTAATGAGGAACTGGAGCCCTATAAGATAAATAAGCGCCTTTAAAAAAATATTAGATAGGTCAATGCAATTGCCGCATCCATTTTGGACCACATGGACTGTGGGTTTTTGGAAAAAGAAAGCTTTGAAAATATTCTTAATTACACAATTAATAATCTATTAATTTACCTATACAAACATGCTAATAATGTTTCACTTACTTGACTTTGAAGATCATATGACTTCTTGGCCAGTACAATTTCTGGAGTGTCCCACACGTAGCATCCAATGCCCTTGAGCCATGTTAGGTCATCTTTGTAAAGTACCTATAAAATTAATAATATATTGGATAATTTTTTTATCTTTTTTTTTTTTTATTTTAAATCTCATTTTATTACTTTATTATCTTTATTACTTTAGATTTTCACTACTTACATCGCTCAAAATCTCGCCGGCTTTTCTGGCATGAATGACACCTTGCTCATCAGGTAAGCAAGTCCATTCATGGAGATAGTGACGGTATTCAATGTCACTGAGGATCTGTTGGCATTTCTTAGCGAGAATGTTGTTGAGCATGTCTCCTGGAATATTGATCTTCGACTTGTTGGCTTCATAATTCTTCTTATAGCCCAGCTTAGAAGAAGAGAAAATGATAAACAGATTTAAAAATGGTTGAAATAACTTCAAGTTGGAAAAATCCATAGACACATAAAATGATTAAGCTGCTGTAAATGAGTTACACACCACTGACCAGTCAGTATTAAAGGACTTAAAGTTTATTTAGACATGGCTACAAGAATCTTCCATGTGTCTAATGGCCAATGGCTCTATGGATTTACCATTGTACTTCAATGCCATCTGGATTGTCCTAACTGTCTATTTTATTATTTTTCTTAGAACTAGTTGTGTCTCAGTTTTTATTTTACTGAAAATCAACTGAATTGAATGTAGTTTTCTATTCCTTTTTAGTATTTCTTTAGCTCACTAATTGTGCAAACTTACCAAGCTCCTCATCTTTTGGAAGGCTAATGAATGCACGACACCGGGGAAGTCACCAATTTGGGTGCCAGCAAGGTAATGTCCCTTTTCTTTTTCATGATGTTCTTTGTATTTAAGCTGTTAAAAATTAAAATCAAAATGTATTATAGGGTCAGATATCAAATAGAACAACATGTATTAAATTAATAAAATGAAACAAATAAATAAATAAGCTTTGTTTACCTCACTAGAAACAATCCTAGCGTGCTTGGCTCCGACGATCGGGATATAGCTTGCATCCAGTTGGTATCCCAATGCTTTTGTGCTATCCCATGAATCCTTGTACAATTTCTGGAGAGGAAAATGAAATGCACATAAGAAACTGAGACATTTTCAGAATTATTATAGTAAATTTCAGTGACGAAAATGTAAGTTTACGACAAACCAACAAAGCAAAATACTGGTAAAGAAAATAACTTTAAAATGACATGGGCAATAAATCTATCTCATATCTATCTATCTCATATCTATCTATCTATCTCATATCTATCTATCTCATATCGATCACCAACAAAGCAAAATACTGGCAAAGAAAATAACTTTAAAATGACATGGGCAATAAAGAGTATTAAAGAGTAAAAAATTCAGCCACACATTGGTAATGAAATGACTCCAGGTATGAAGATAAAAACCATCTCCATAGCATTAGATAACACTTTAATTAAGGCTTTTACATTCTTCACTAAATCAATATTTGTAAATGAAATTGTGTTTAGCCTCATATAAGCTACATCTATCTTTCTATCTATCTATCTATCTATCTATCTATCTATCTATCTATCTATCTATCTATCTATCTCATATCTATCTATCTATCTATCTATCTATCTATCTATCTATCTATCTATCTATCTATCTATCTATCTATCTATCTATCTCTTATAAATTATGAACAACTGACAGTTCTTTTGGCTGTGTAAATATATATATTGCTATACACTACTTTTACATCTCCCTTCTTTAAAAACGAATAATATTTTTCTGTACCTAAGTTGATTGCACTTTTTAAACTTTATTTTATATTGACACAACGATCTACAAAAATAATTATATCCAGACTAATAGAAGTTCTATAAATTAAATAATATTCCCTAACATGTTCTGTTGCTCTTAAAAATTACTGGGGGACAGTTTTTTTAAAATTAGTTTTTGCATTTGGCATCTGTTCTGGAAAATTTTATGCATCAAGCAACTAAGGACAGCTTCCTCCAGAGAATCTACAGCACAGAGTGTCAGTTTTGTCTGATGTTGTGGTCTTCCATTGTTTAATATAATAAAATCTGTGTTCTGATAATACTTACATCACTGGCCAGCTTGGTCATGTCTCTTGCATGTGTGACTTGAGGGGTATCTGCAGAACCGATATAATGACCTTTCTCCAAATTAAAGGTTTCTTTGTATTTCAGCTAAAAAAAAAAAGTTAAGAAATGAAATATTAGTTCTTGTATTTGTGTATTTACTTTTATAAGAATATTGGTAAAAGTAATGCTTTGGAAAGCAATGTTTTATAAAAAGTATTTGGCAAAGCACTTTGATGCTAATTCACATATCTTAAGCACTTATTAAAATTATAGTAAGTTGTATATTTGCACTGTTTCAAGAATAAATATTTACATTTGTAATGTGGCAATAAAAATGACTTACTAAAGCATTTAATAAGAATTAGTTATTACCTGGCTGCAAGAGACAATAATAATTCCTGTAATGGTTATTAATATTTGAATTACTGAAAGACAGATTTGAAGACAGAATCTAGGATACCTCTAAAGTAATAAATAAAGCTTAATAATTCATTGTTGTATTAGTGAGGTGTATATTTCCTTTGCATTGACACAATTCCCTTTGGTTCAGGCCACAATATAATAAGCTTATTCTGTTTAGGCGATTGGGACATACTAAGGGAAACATGCATTGAAAAAACTCACATCGCTTGTAATGACGGCATTGGCTTTGGCCAAGACAATTTCTGGCGTGTCAACAACATGAGAGAACTTAGAAAAGTTGTCCATTGCGTCCTGCTTGTAGATTCTCTGTAATGAAAATCAAGACAGTTTTATGTTATCATTCATGTTATTGATGTGAGCAATATTCTACTAATTCATGTGTAGGTTTCTGTGTATGAGAAAGAAGCTTTGAAGACCAAAAAACACACACATTCCCTTCAGCGAAAACATCAATTAAGCCATATGTGAATACAACAAACATATGCGTATACAACTTTAGTAATTAAAATGACTATAGATATTTATTATAAGCTGAAGCCTGCAAACTTCATTATACAAGTTTAATTCTTGGTCCAGCTTTATAAGACCGTTCTACAAGGCTTGGCGTTGTCAGTGCCAACCTTCTATCTTATTGAGGCTTGCAGTTTGCTCACCATACAATGATTACATTTTATATAGCACTGATAATAAATATTATTATTATTAGACCTGATCCAGACCTACGCAAGCTTTCTGTACATGCAGAGGTCTGATAGTCTGCACATAAGAGGGATTTGCTCTCCCATGCCTCTCCCATTTCACAGGCGGAATAGATCTACCTTACCGTTGATCCGCAGAGAAGTCTCAAACCCATCCCATACCTTTCTCCTACTGTAAAACTGAAATGGTCCAGTCTGCCCACTTTACAGACATTGGGCCAGATCCAAAACAACGCTTGTGAGCGAATTTACGCGTGGTGAAGACGTAAAATCGCGTTTTGGTAAGTACTGCGCATGTGCACCATAGAAAATATGCTCCGTAAAGTAGCATAAATGTGAACGTATGGCCCATTCACGTATGTGTCACGTAAATCCTTACGTGTGGGCGTGCCAATTTTACGTGAGTCTAAAATACGTCTGAAATACGCTATGTAGGCGGGGGTTTGTATTTAAAGTGTACAGTATGGGCGTGCTTAGCTGCGTAAATACGTGTTGCACATACGTTCGCGAGCGGATGACATCGGTTACGTGGGCAAAAGTTATGGTAGGGTTTGGAAAGCGAATCTCGGACAAAATACGTACATTCAAGGGGTGTGCCAAGGGGAGTGTATAGAAAGTACGTGCACGTAAATACGCTACGCGAGGAAACGTATTGCAAGCGGAGTTCTGGATCTAACCCATTAACAGTGTGGAGGGGATGGACCATCCTATCGTGAGGATCTCCATGCGTACAAAATTGAATTTCATATGACAGGGAGATTCGCAATGTAACATCTGCCCAGGGCATGCACAGATGTAACGTTAAGGCTTACTTAAGCAAGAGGCTTGTGTAAGTAGCCTAACGTAATGAAGTCTGGATCTGGACCATTATTATTATTATTATTATTATTATTATTATGGATACACACCTGATTCATCAACTCTTGAGCCTTCTTCACTTTTTTATGTTCTACAGAGTCAAGTGGAATCCATCCACAACCACGAATCCATTCCAGGTCAGATTTGTACATACTCTAGAATAACAAAGATGAATGTCAACTATAGAGCCTCGTCTTCAATGAGAAGATGAAGATCTAGAAGACGCGTCCATCACTTACATCACTTTGAAGGTCATAGGCCTTCCTGGCTTGTATGCAGTCATTCTGATCAGGATGGCATGTCCATTGGTGAAGATAATGACGATAGTCAATATCACTGGTCAGGACCTGCCCTTGCTTCGCTGTCAGAATTGATACCATGTCGGCAGGGATGTTGATCTTAGATTTCAGTTTATTATAAACCTTTTTGTACTCTCTGTCATTTTGAATCAGGTTAGCATGCTTGAACCACTTAAGCTTGGGATCGGCATCAGCATTAGGGACTCCGACATAGTGGCCTCTTTGTTTGATATAATCAGCTTTGTACTTCAGCTAAAAAGAAAAGACATGCAAAAATAAGTTCATTATGTTTATTTGTTAATAAAAGCTTATGATTTAGGTATATAGAGAGAGAAATGCTAAGGTCGTTTTAAATTTATGAGGCAAAACTTTCCCTAAACCCCACCAGCTAATCAGAAGTTATCTTTTATTTGTCTAGAACAGACAGCGTTTTGCTTTCTGTAGATGTCTCAACAAATTAGAAGAACATCTAGTTTTTATAGCAGTGCTCTCTAAAGAAGCTCACGGAAGAATGAATTATACCATTCTGTCTTTTGATAAATCATTACATGGGTTATATTCAGTTATCTTCTAAATTGATTGAGAATGTGAGGGAACTTGATGTTTTGTTATGGTGCTCTTAAGGATGAATCTTACATCAAAGTGCAATTGACAGTAGGTAAAAGGTCTGAGCCATCTCTAAGCTGGTGTAAAAATAATGTATTGAAATAATCTCCACCGATTAAATGAAATGCTGCTCTCTCCTGTTCTATAAAATACTGAGGGACCGGGCAATCTGTCTCATATTATGGACAAATTCTCCCATTGACAAATTTTTTCTCAAAGTCATGACCTTGGGCTGTATCCAGACCTAATAACAATAGGTAACTTACTATGTTACATACATAAGTCACCTATCAGTTTGTACTGTGCATAATATGAGCTTTAAGAGCATTAAATATAATTCTGAGCACTTACAGGGCTACTATGAACCCTAAATCTGAGGACTTCATCAAGACGAATGGAAAAAAAAATTGGACCCAATATAATTTGGATGCTCAACTTCTGGGTGGTTCAGTATGATTGTGGCTGCTCTTCCACACTGCTTCCAACATAGGGGCTGGATGGGGTTCCTAAGTGGACACTCCCCTTTGGTCAATTTTTATTAAACTGTAGGATTTGCCCTTTCTGTGTAACCCTCTAGACCATTGCACTCCTGGGCACCTGAGATGGAAAACTCATGATAGCCCTTAGAATTTGGAAGTCCATCCATGCAGTTGAAATGATTGCCATGTGAACTCAGATGTCTGCATATCGTCGTCCAGAACTAGTGGATGCCTCTGCATCTTTTGCTCAAGGATCCCACAGTAATCAGAAGTCTGGGCCTGGACCAAGTTATTCATTAGCACAATAGCACTTTTCTTCATTATAAACTACACTGTAATGCAGTATTTTCCATGTTTTCCATTTTTATCATAGTAGTGATGTAAAAAAACAAAGACCGCAACCCAAAACATAGAATGTTCCCGCAGATAAAAGCCGAGGCCCAAACAGTCTGTCCATAATTTATTTTATTTTTTTAAACCATCTTGACCCTAGACCCTATTTGACTCCCAATTTTGTTTAAGGTTTTAAATGTCCTTATGTTTACCCCAAGCCTGTTTACAGTGTTCTATTGTGGTAGCCTCCACCACCTCAGATAGGAGGCTATTCCACTCATCCACCACCCTTTTAGTGGAGTAACGCTTCAACATTATATTATTACCTCACTCTGGGCTACTCCGCTCTTCTTGGCGTGCGTTATCTGTATTGCATCATGTGGCAACAGGTAGCCAGTGGCCTTTATATTCTCCCAGCCTTCTTTGTACAATTTCTAGAATAGACAGAAATATAGATGGAAGTATTATCTCACTGTACAGGAATCAGGTCAATTTAAAGTCCAATTAAAAACCCGAATGAAAAAGTAATTTCTATCTTAACACAAACAAGCCCTAAAACCAAAAAAGGCTGCAATAAGTTTGGCTTATCAAATTTTCACATTATATTAAGTCTGTTCTTGGAAAGAGTAAGAATTACAATCAATTAACTAAACAAATACATTGCGCTAATTACTACAAAACTTCTGCTGATCTACTGTGAACTGTATCCTCAATGATTCCTAGCATAACCAAAATTCTGAAAGTCATCTGGATGACAGAATAATTTTTGTAGTGATTCTATGAAAATTAAATAATGGCATCAAAAAGTAAACATAAATCAAACATGCAAATGATAAAAAAAAAAAATACATACATCATTAACATTTTTGGCTGCCTCTTTTGCTGTTATCAGCAATGGAGAATCATTCACAGCTGTATATTTGGTCTTAATATTGTTCCAGGCTTCATGATATTTAATCTGAAATAAAAGAGAAAAATAAATAGGTAAAAGCACATCCAGAGTTCTGACATTCTAAAATACATTTCATCACAAAAAAGGGTCTGTCATCTATTACTCATTAAATTTACTTTACCTTTTTGAAATTAATTCTATCCCCCTCCTTCTGTAGGATAAAATCTGTGGTCACTTTTCTGGGGCTGTAGAACCCAAACTAAAGCTCTACAAGCCATTATTACCCAAGAAGAATTAGTCCGACCAGGGCCGCTATCAGGGGGAAACAGCCAGGACTACTGTCTGGGCCCGCAGCTGATAGTTGCCCCCGACATCATTACAGGGCCAATGCATATGGAAGAATTTACCTGCGCACCGGCCAAATGGTAGCTCAGATCTGTGGAGCCCCGCCCACGTGACATCACCGATGATGTGACAAAGGGCAGGGCCCAGGGAGTGTGTCCCAGGCCCCACCAATTCTGAAGGCAGCCCTGAGTCCGACCATTTTAGTGTTACCAATAAGGAAAAATCATTTGAAATAAACCATGTTGTTTGACCTGTTTGACAAAGCATCATGACTACTCTTTGTGCTTTAGAAATTTGATTTGGTTAAAGTATGGCATGACCCAGGTCTGCCCTGACCAACAGAGATTTTTTCAAAGACTTCAAAAAGACACTGGCTTTCTGTAGAGGGACCCATTAACATGAATAACATTTCTGAGCATGAAAACAACCCAGGAACAAGATTCTTATAAAGACCAGACCTGGAGCTCTTGTTATCTCCACCCAAGCAGTAGACCCCATAATATCTCCACCCGTGTTGCAACCTAACAGAACTTTATCACTTAGGCCCTGATCCAGCTCGGAGCATGCGCCAGTTGCCGTGATGTTTTTCTGCATGTTTTGCTACTGTGCATGCTTAGAACTGAAGAGCACGCAGTTATGACCGATGCAGATCATAGTGCAACCCTGGCGCCCGGGGCCTGTGCTCTGAGGGGCATGTTGAGTTAGGGAAAGGGTGAAAGGTCATAGTCAATGTACAGGCAAGTGCAAGATCCTGGTCAGAAAGCAGACGTGACAAAGACATACTTTATGTTGGTAAATTTGCAACTACTGCAGGTCATATCTAAGTCAGGGGGGCACTCATTCAGAAGCACAGTGGCTCAGTGAGTAGCACTTGTATCTCACAGTGCTGAGTTCATGAGTTTGATTCCCGGAATAGGCCTTATCTGTGTAGCTTGTATGTTCTCCCCATGTCTGCATGGGTTTCCTCCAGGTGCTCCAGTTTTCACCCACACTCCAAAACCATGCTGGTAGGTTTATTGGCTGGTGAATAAATTACAGACCCTAGTATGTAAATTCAATGAGGCTGCTTTGTCTCCATACACCACATGCCATAATTGACTTCCCATCCAGATGTCTCATTTTCTTGCGCATGTGGATTAAACGTATCAATGGACCTGATTCACACTTAAAAATCTTCTTAAAATAAGAACTTAAAGTTACACCTGGGCTAAATTATGTTGATTGCAGGGGAGTCAAATTTCATCTGTTGCAAACAGTACTAGTGTTGAGAGGTGATGTTTCCTATCCCAAGTCTAAATAACAGTGTAATAGTAAAGCTGGTCAGTATCTGTGTGCAGTAAGCAATTCAAAGATAATTCCCCCTGCAGTCAACATGGTTTTACCCAGGAGTGACTTTAAGTTCTTATTTTAAGAAGATTCTTAAGTGTGAATCAGGTCCAATATCTTCTTTAAAGCGCGCGAGTACGGAACGCAGAACGTGCTACCTTTTGCGCTCAGATCTGGATCGGGGCCTAACTGTGATTTGCAGTTGGAAATCCCAAACCTGGTACACCACCTTGAAGATATGTGCAGCATACTTACATCACTCAGAATCTCTGCACCTTGCTTAGCTGATACGTAATCCACTCTGTCGGTGACTGGTGTAAAGCTGAGGGTATCTGGTTTTGTTCTATATTTGTTCTGCAAATAAACAACAGAAAATGTGTTGTAATATTTTCCACATTGTCTATAATTCTGAATGCAAGTGTATCAGACATTTTATCACTAATGATTATAATAATGGAAAAAAAAAAGGTAATTGTACCTCGCTCAAGATTTCCTGTGCAAACTTAACCTTCTTGACATCAAAAGAATCGTTTGGCATCCAACCAATTCCACGCAACCATTCAAGATCTGACTTGTATAGTGCCTGTAAATACACAAAATCAAATGATTTCATAAAGTAACAATGAAGGTTAAACTTTTACCAGATATCCAATACTGATAATATTTTCATTGGTCCTTGGAATATACCAAATATATACACTGCCTTCTACATCCTTATTGGCCAGGTCACACCCAAACTTATATAAACCCAGGGTTTTCTAGTGTTCAGTCAATACGGGTTGCATGCGCCGCTGGGAGCACTCATTTTTTAAATACACGCTTCTGAAAGCTAATTATCATCTGTGTGTATTTTAGAATATGGCGCCATTACGAAAATTCCACTGTAGACCCACTGCCAAACCCAACAGTTCCCAACACTCCAACGACCGGACAGGTTAGTTCAGTGAAGGAGCTCCGCCTTTGTAAATGCTATGTCATTCTATGTCATGCTAGGCCATTCTCAGCGGCGACCCATACCTAGTCTATACCTCCAATGAATATGACAAAATGTCATAGACCAAGCATATTATTTCGTTTGATCCCATACTATTCACTGCAACCCACTCTCAATGACAGGATAACGCATTTAAGAAAGCTTATAAGGGACTTTAAAGGGATTACTTTTAGCTCTGATTTAATATTATGCATTAACCAGCGATGTGATGTGATGGTTTATTGAAGATGTTCCTTTCACTAAGTCACAATGTTCCACAATATAGTTGCATAAGCAATCGGAAACTTACATCACTTTGGAGATCGTAGGCCTTTCTAGCTTGGATGACATCATTCTGGTCTGGAAGGCAGGTCCATTGGTGCAGGTAACGACGATAATCAATGTCGCTGACCAATGTCTGGCATTGCTTGGCTGAGAGGATGGACACCATATCTACCGGCAGATTCACCTTTGTCTTTGTCTTCTCAAAGTCTTTCTTGTAGAGCAGGTCACTGGGAAGTTTAGATGCCTTCAGAGACCATGCTATTTTGCTATCATCATGAGCTGTAGGGGTTCCAAGGTAATGACCCTTCTGTTTCTCATGGGTTAGCTTGTATTTATACTGCAAACGGTATTGAATAAAGGGGGAATGCAAAAATTCAACATGAAAATCCATCAAACATACCATCAGGGACATGAATGCATCGATTCTGAGTCAACTGATTGTTACAGGGGGAAAAGGTATATAGTGCATTCTGATAACATTCTGATAACATTCTGATAATCCAAAAAGATCTAATTGTTCTGAAAACTAATAATTAATAACATTACTGCCTATTTTTAGCAGTCTTTGGGCCTGATCCAGAAATAATGTTAGGGGAATAACGCAAGTCGTGAGTCTCCATAAATATTGATACTGCGTATGCTTGCAGATGATGTTACACTATGGATCTCCATGTGTTCGATGTTGGGGAGTGGGGCATGACATGCCTTCCCCATGCCTAAACCCTGCAAGGCAGGCGGAGTTTGGAATGCTAAAGAAGCATTGTGGGCAGTATTGGGCACTTCCCCCTTGCATCCGGACTTCCAGACCTCCACACGTACACAACTCGTTCAGAGGTCTGGTGTAGGCCTTTTGGACCAGATTCACACCTAAGAAGCTGCTGCTTCTTAGGTGCGGATTTGTAAGAAGCTAAGTACTACACATGTGTAGTCATAGTGACTACGCAATGTACCTAGTACTTAGGAGCGCATGCCACAGGAGCCTTGGGTTATTTTTAAGGAGAGTTTGGGGGTAGGGTATGTAAAGGAGCGGGAAGGGTGTGGTAAGGGATACTCTGTGCATATTGTTCTTCTTAAGAAGGAAAATATGCATGGGAAGTTAAGGAAGGCCTAGGGCACTCTTAAGTGCCTTTGGTACTTAAAAAAAAAAGGAGTAGTTGGTGTGGGAGGGAGCTTCATGTATCCACACCTACTTAAGCCAAGCGCATCTGTGAATCAGGGGGGTAGATCCAGAACTAAGTACGCTAGCGTATTTACACTAGCCAATGACATAAAACGCTGCTTTGTATGTAGCAGCAGATTTTTACGCCATGTAACTCAGAACGTACGTACTAGCCTAGTATCAACAGTGTAACTACAAACGAAAGGGCGTTACAGCCATACGACACCCGTAATTGCCCTTCAGAGGCAAGGTGAGGCATTTAAATCATACAATATGGGCGTGCTAAGGCACTTATGTACATCAGTAGTTACGCTTTGAAAAGTTAAGGTAGAGTTTGGTAAGCGTAAAACGGCCAAAGTAGGTACGAGTGAGGGGAGTGCCTGGGGGATTGCATAGAAAATATGCTACGTGATGAAACATAAGGGGAACGTAGGTCTGGATCTGGCCCTTTGTTCTTACATGTTACATCATTTTATATCATTTTAGCTTATGGTATGGAAGTCATTATACCATATTTGTCACTTGATGACATCACCACATCTAATAATAAATTATAACCTCTTCTATAGCACAAGGATTTAGAAAGATACACTTACATCACTTGCAATTTCCCTGGAAGCCTTCGCTGCTTTAATGGCAATAGCATCAGACTTGAGGTCATAGATCATTTTCACCTTATCCCAACTTTCTCTGTACAGTTTCTAAAATACAAACACAAAAAAAAAGAATGAGAACAGAATGAGTATAGGAATCCGACCCTCCCACATGACTACAGCAGTCTAATCCCACCCACCATGAGTGCAAAAAAAAAGGCTTTGAAAAAGAGGAATTGTCTTAAAGCATCAGTATTTAACCAGTATTTTACCAGTATTTTATTTTTGGTACAAAATGACCAAGCGTTCAAATGATTCTCTTTTCCAAATGTATAATAAATAGCATTATAATAAGAATTTAGATTTGTGTAGAGCTTTACATTTTAGTTGTAAATTCTGAATATATTAGTAAGTAGAAACTTACCCCGCTGACATTAACAGCGTTAGCTCTAGACAGCATGATCTCTGGTGTATCTGGCATGATGTGAATGGTCCTCTTGTCTTGTTCCCAGGCTTCTTTGTATTTGCTCTTTAAAAAAAAAAAAGCACAATTTGAAAAGGTTGACACGTTAATATATTCTGAAGTCGTCAACATTATGCCATAACGGCTTAGTCTAGTCAACATACCGCGCTGATTTGGTCAGCGTTAGTCTTCGCCAGAACAATAGATGGAAGATCGGCGATGCTGGTAAATTTGTGACTGCTGGGCGGTTGACGGTACAGATGGTCATTCAAGATGTCCTGGGCATTCTTGACTTTCTTAACTTCCACTGAGTCATTAGGAAACCATCCACATCCACGAATCCATTCAAGATCAGATTTGTAGATATTCTAGAACAACAAATTTTGATGTTAGAGATGTAGTAATAAGAATCTTAAAGACAACTTTCATGGTCCAAGTACTGGATCCAGTTAAAAGTCCACCGTTAAACTTGGGTGAAAATTTAAGTTGAAGTAGACAGCAGGTTTTCTGAAATTTCCCAGTGATGACAATGCAAATGATTTTGGTTATGACTGCTAATTCTAGCCATTCTATTGGACAGACTAGTAGTTTGCATACCCAAATTTATGGATTATTTCCTCAGTATAAAGCACAACATATTTATATAATTTTTGTTGGTAACACTACAAAAGTTGCACATTTTATAAATTTGGATGATGATCCAATATAACTAAAATGTAGCTAGGATTCCCACTATGTTCCAAGAGACCAATCAATGGCAACAATTCAATAGATTTACTGTAATGGATAAAAGAACACAAACTAATTATATATGACAGTTCACTACCAAAAGTTTTAATAATCTTACTTATTTATTTTTTCCCATCTCATTAATATAAAAGCTGGATATAAAGCCATAGGGGAATGGAAAAAACAGATGAAAGGAGTAACATGGTTCAGACCCGTTACTGGAATTACTCTTGAGCTACTCACATCACTCTGCAATTCGTAAGCTTTCTTGGCTTGTATGCAATCATTCTGATCAGGGTGACATGTCCATTGGTGGAGGTAATGACGATAATCAATTTCACTGGCAGCTGCTTGGGTTTGTTTGGCCGTTTGAATGGACACCATATCCACGGGCAGGTGAACCTTGGTTTTTGTTTTTTCATAGTCTCGTTTGTACAGCAAATCGCTTGGAAGTTTGCCGGAGTTAATCAGCCACATCAGTTTAGGGTCATCCTTGGCAGAAGGCGCCCCAATGTAGTGACCCTTCTGCTTCTCAAAGGTGGCTTTGTACTTGTACTGCAATCAGAAAATAAGCATATATCAATCATAAAGCGCTTAATATCAGAACACTCAGATCGGTCAGAAAATTACATTCGGAATCTGGATTCATCCCATATTTGTTTGGAGACTTTATTTAATTAAGTTGGCAACAGGAACCATGTTAATGCCTATGTTTAGGACATTTCTTAGCCTTAAACATTGGTTTTAGTTGGAAAAAAATTCATTATGATTTTAATCCATGTAACTATTGTATTAATACAAGTTTTATAATTAAATGTTTTTATATTTTAGCCAACGGTTTAAATCCCTATTTTTGTACAGATAGATGCGAAGAAGCAGGTGAGGTATTGGAAAATGATCGTGGCCTCAGTGGAAAGTGGTTTTACACAAGCGGGTGAAGGTGCATTTTGCTGGGAGAAAAGTATTGAATTGGGGTGTGGCTTTGTTTGTCCCAAAAAAATGAAAACATTAATGAATAAAAATAATAATAATAATAATAATAATAATAAAAATAATATAATAATAAGAGACTTTTATGTAATAAAAATAATCTTACATCACTAGCAATGTCTCTTGAAGCTCTTGCACTACGGATTGCGATGGCATCAGCTCTTAAATCACATCCCTTCTTTGTATCATTCCATTCTTTCTTGTACAATTTCTGTAAGGCACAAAATGCAACAATTCGAATTTTAGACTCTCAATATTATATCTTTTTTTAACTGTAATAATATCCAAAGAATAAGCTTTTTTCTTTATATAAGTGACTATCTTACCCTTGCTTAGTTATCGTAAGTTAAGCAGCAATACAGTAAATATATACCCAGATTGGGTATAAACTGTGATCCATTTACTTATAATTATTAATTATTATTGTAGATTTACCTCGCTGATGTTTGCAGCGTTGACCTTGGACTGGACCATTTGTGGAGTATCGGAAGGGAGGCTGAATTTAGTTTTCTCTTTATCCCATGCGTCTCTGTACACATGCTAAATCCGAAAAACAAAAACATAACATTATATATCTCTCATTAAATTCTAAGTAATGGTAACATAGCAGCTGAAGATGTGGTTGATGTTGAAGGTGGTTTAATACACTTTTAGAGGGGGCAGAGTGAATCCTCCAATTTACTTTAAAGATTTTGTAAATTTCAAAGAAAGTAATTAATCATTTTTGTTCATTTTTCAGTTATCCTTTTAAATGTTAGGAGACCATATTAGTTACCCTCAACTACTCAGGACCAGCTAAAACAGTTTTATTCCATACTGGGTCTTTTGTAGAAGTGTTCCTTTGTTTTATCGTTTAAAGTATATATTCGCAATGCTCACACAAATGGTGTTTCATGGAAATACATTTTTTAAAGCCGCCCAGTATTTGTGCATATGGACCTGCACCAGGGCCGGCAAGTGAAAATCTATACGCTTAGACGTATCTTACTTGTGTACAGTATGTTTCTACTCAACATTGATGGCAACATTGAGTGCATAATCTATATGAGGCCCACTGTCATTACCTTTAATTTATTGAGTTTTGGCTGCAAGGTACCTAGAGATATTATTTTACAGAACAAAAAAAATCTTTTTAGCTTTACTTACACAACTGAACAGTAGACTATCATGTTTTTAATGCATGGTTATTAACATAAGACAATTAAAGCAACTCAACTGTAGACTATGGCTATCATGTTTTTTTTAATGGATGGTTATTGACAAAAGACAAGTAAAGTAACATTGAATTACTTACATTACTGATTTGAAGAGCATTAGTCTTAGACAATAACATTTCAGGACCATCCACAATGCTGGTGAATTTGATGGTGTCGGGATGCTGGCGATATTTGTGCTCACTCAGTATTTCCTGAGCTTTCTTCACTTTGTTCACTTCCAGAGAGTCATTGGGAATCCAGCCGCAACCACGGATCCATTCCATGTCAGACTTATATAACCACTGTGAACAAAATGGCACTCGTCAGACGATAAACGATGATATACAGGAGGGGCATGCAGTCATGATATCACCCCCTCTAGAATCTTGATTATTGCTAAAATGCAATTGTATAATTCTATAGATTATATCTTAGGCCTCCTGAATGATTTGGTTGCCAAGTTTCATAAACTCTGGACCCTTTAGTGTTTGTTTGAAACCGTTCCTCATCCTGGTCTTGTCTATCTTGGCTTCTGCTGAGCATCTGTTATCAGAGATGGTTTCCTTACCCTTCTCATAGGGGGATATTAATTTAAGTACATAGGGCCAGATTAATTGTTGCGTATGACACCCGACTTCTGCAATCTGCTTCGGAGGTCAGGTGTTTCTCTGGCAGTGCGCATACCCATGGCAGATGTATCTCCAGGCAAATGCCTGGAAATCCGGGAGACAGGGGAGCCTAAACCTAAATTCCATAAGGTGGGCGGAGGACGGCTTGTAATTTATACAGTGTTGGCTTAATGTAATATTTCACTTAAGGTAGGATTATGACACTCCCCCACTTTCGTGCGGACTACTGGACCTCTGTGTGTATGGAAAACGTCTGGATCCAAGTAAGGCATATTTGAATCACCCCCACCCCCTTCTCCATAGTGTTTATCCTCAAAACAAGTTGCAAAGTATCAGTATGGTTGGCTAATTTTAAAAGCAGGACAATCTAATTCCATACAATAGCCTCCATGGCAGAGGCGTACAGAATCTAAACGTAATTCTGGATCTTCATGTCTTTAAATTTGGTGGCATGAACTTTGTGTGTGACATACAGGTACGTTCAAGGAGTGGTTAGACTCAAATCTTTATTATGTTCTGCTGGAATTCTCTGTTCCTTCAACTACTTAACTCACTATGGACAGTATAATACATTAACTGACTATTTCCACCCATAATCCAGGATACCCATGAAAAAAAGGAGATAAGGAATAATATAGAATAACTGCACACACCAATCATGGAAATACTATATGCATAACATACATCACTCTGAAGTTCATAAGCTTTCTTGGCCTGGATGACATCATTCTGATCTGGAAGACATGTCCATTGGTGAAGGTAGTGACGGTAGTCGATGTCGCTGACCAGCTTCTGGCAGTTCTTGGCCAACAGAACAGACAGCATTTCCACGGGACTGTTGTACTTGGTCTTTGATTTCTCAAAGTCCTTCTTGTACACCCGGTCACTCTGGATCTTGGCAACATGCATGGCCCACACAGATTTGGGGTCATCCAGTAGGCTTCTGAACCCTACATGGTGGCCTTGCTGCTTGCGGTACGCTGCTTTGTATTTGTACTAGAAAAAAAACAAGTAAAAAGAATAATGCATTTTTAAAGACATCCATCTTATTACTTTTCAAATTCTTGTTATATTGCAAAGCATTATAGTTTCAGAGAACTTAAATTTCCTGCTGGTAAAACTTACGTCACTAGCAATGTCTCTTGACGCTCTGGCGCTCTTGATTGCAATAGCATCTGCTCTTAGATCATATCCTTTCTTCTTATCTTCCTCCCAGCCTTGCTGGTATTGTTTCTGTAACACAAAGCTGTTGTTAGTATATGATCTTGGGCAGCACAGTGGATCAGTGAGTAGCACTTGTGCCTCACAGCGCTGAGGTCATGAGTTTTGATTCATGGACTAGGTCTTATCTGTGTGGAGTTTGTGTGTTCTCCCTGTGTCTGCATGGGCTTCCTCTGTGTGTGTGTGTGTGTGTGTATTTGTATGTATGTGTTAGGGACCGTGGTATGTAGCTCCAATAGGGGCAGGGATTGATGTGAATGTCTGTTGTTCTCTGTAAAGCACTGCAGACAATTTGTGGCGCTATATAAATAAGTGATAATAATAATAATAATCTTTGTATGCATTTATCTTGTTCAATCTTCATATTATGAGATCTTCTGCAATGCAACTGACCAAAGGAGAGTAACGGGTACTCTGTACTGTAGCATGGGGATAGAAGAAGATGAAGAGTAGAAGTGCAGTCGTAGTAAAAGGAGATAACAACCCACCCTATGCATTTATTGGTCAAAGAAAGTTTAAATTACTACATTCTGGTAAATGTTGATGGTGAAAGTTAAAGTTAACAAGTAAAGAAAATAAACTGTCCATATTCTGATTTTCTTTAGGAATATTGGCTTTGAAGTGCTCAGCACCTGCCAAACATTCTCTCTCTCTCTCTCTCTCTCTCTCTCTCCATGTACATAATACTTACATTGCTAATGTTGACAGCGTTGATCTTGGATTGTACCATCTGTGGCGTATCAGAGGGAAGACTGAATTGAGTCTTCTCCTTATCCCAGGCATCACGGTAAATGCTCTAATAACAAGATCAGAAAAATATTAAAAATATTAATAAATAATAAAAATATTAAAGTACAACAGATTGTTATGAAATTGCATAGAATGTATACAACTGTTAACAAAAAAGGAAGAAAGAAAATGTCTTACATTACTGAGCTGTTGAGCATTAACTTTGGCCAAGACAATTTCTGGCAAATCAACAACACTTGTGAATTTGATGGTGTCTGGGTGCTGGCGATAATGGTGTTCGCTTAAGATTTGCTGAGCTTTCTTTACTTTGTTCACTTCCAGAGAGTCATTAGGAATCCATCCACAACCACGGATCCATTCCATGTCAGATTTATATAGCCACTGGCAAAAAAGAAAAAAATCACAAGTTAAATATAGATCTAAAATGGTTTTGCTTTGATTGTTCTCAAACACAAAATTATTTTTACTAATTATAAAAAAAAAATCTTATTAAGAAATGTGGAAACGTAATTATTAAACTATATTGATCACACTAATATAAACATTGGCACCATTAAAATTGTATTTCTTTATTACTAATTATTTTGGTATTCAATGTCCCTAACGTGTTTCTGACACTTCAATAATATCACATACATCGCTCTGAAGGTCATAGGCTTTCTTGGCCTGGATGACGTCATTCTGATCTGGAAGACATGTCCATTGGTGAAGGTAGTGGCGGTAGTCGATGTCGCTGACCAGTTTCTGGCAGTTCTTGGCCAATAGGACAGACAGCATTTCCACAGGACTGTTGTACTTGGTCTTTAATTTCTCAAAGTCCTTCTTGTACTCCCGGTCACTCTGGATCTTGGCAACATGCATGGCCCACACAGATTTGGGGTCGTCCAGCAGGCTTCTGAACCCAACATGATGGCCTTGTTGCTTGCGGTACGCTGCTTTGTATTTGTACTAGAAAAAAAAACCCAGATAGAATTCTTATCAGATATATCCATGACATGCAAGGTTGTCTCTTGTATGTTATTTCAAACTTCTAAAGTGAAGTTAAGCTTGACTGCAGGATAATGGTTTATTCAGTTGCCCTGGTCAGAAAAGGACATAGAACCGTATTCACAGTTAAGAGTGAATTAGTTGTGGACAGATCCGCACTTAGTTCACTCTTCCAGCCCCTAAGCCGCCCCTTGTTTTTAGGTACCTTATGGGACTTACAAGTGCCTTACGGCTACCTTATCTTATCGTGCAATGTCGGCACGGACATTGCTTCTCCCCACCTCTCCCCCCGCCCTTCCCGGCTAATCTAAATCCCTCCCCCTCCCACTTCTTCCTAAGCACGCCCCGAGGCGGCATTACACGTCCTCTTTCTACTTAAAGTACTCCGTGCGTCTTTAAAGACCGCACGGATGCAATATACGTACCAAACTGGTACTTAGATAACGTAAATGACCTACCACTCATGCGTATTTCGGCAAAATACGCACTTAAGAAGCACAAGCTTCTTAAGTGTGAATCAGGCCCATACAGCCCAACAGTTTTATCATAGAATTGCTTTGCTGTGGCTTTGTTGTAAACATTAAAATATTAGCCTTGGATAAGTTGTAATGCAATCTAGAATTAGGAATTAGGATAAGTTATATTTGTTCCATGTAACTTACATCGCTAGCAATGTCTCTGGAGGCTCGAGCGCTTTTGATTGCAATGGCATCAGACTTCAAGTCAAATCCTTTCTGTTTAGCCTCTTCCCAACCTTGGGTATAAACTTTCTACAGGAAAAAAACAAATGTCTGTCATCTATCAAAGACAATTTTACAGGTTCAATAGTTATACCAATACAAATAACAATTATACCACCTTTGTCACAAATGACTTACGTTGCTAATGTTCAGAGAGTTCGCCTTAGCCAGCAAAATCTCGGGTGTATCTGGCATAACATGGATAGTTCGTTTGTCTGCATTCCAAGCTCCAGTGTACAGGCGCTAAAAGATATAATCCCGATTGCTCATCAGTATTTATAATTGCTTCTGACAACCACATCTACTTACCTGCGGTAACGGAGCACCAACCTCAGCACAATTTTAACCCTGAAGAAGCCCCATTCCTCAGAAGCAAAACACATTGATGGGAACTACACAAGAGATCTCTTTAACTTTTCCTTACACTGAAACTTTGTCTAGCACCATTTGCGGCAATAAAGTGGTAAAGCCCCACACAATCAGCCGCAGGGTCATGACAGCTGAGTGGCTAAGCAGTAAGTGCCGCTTCAAGAGATTCACTGAGCGGTGGCTTGTGTGTTCCACTGCCACTAGGATTAGGGTTCATGACCACCTCCACATCGCCCTCCCAGGCCCAACGCCCTAGGTAGCTGCTTAACCTGCTTAGTGATAGCAACACGCCTGAATAGATATAGTTAATACCAGATTTTACTAGCAGTTCATTTAAAATGTCAAAACAAATAAAAAAAATAATATTTTGCATAGAAGATAAATAAAAACTTACTTTATTCATGGTTTCAGCATTGTTCTTTGCAAGAACCAATTCCAACGAGTCTAGGACAGATGTAAACTTCAGAGTATCCGGCTTCTGGCGATACTTCTTCTCACTCAAAATCTCTCCAGCCTTCTTTGCTTTTTCCACTTCTAATGAACCAACAGGAACCCATCCAATGCCTTTAAGCCACTCCATATCGGATTTATAGATCGCCTAAGAACAATGGTAAAATAATCCTAATTAGATGGCTGTTTCTGTGAGACAATAAATTACTTTTAGTGAATATATCACATACATCACTCTGAAGTTCATAGGCTTTCTTGGCCTGGATTACGTCATTCTGATCCGGAAGACATGTCCATTGGTGAAGGTAGTGGCGGTAGTCAATGTCGCTGACCAGTTTCTGGCAGTTCTTGGCCAACAGGACAGACAGCATTTCCACGGGACTGTTGTACTTGGTCTTTGATTTCTCAAAGTCCTTCTTGTACACCCGGTCACTCTGGATCTTGGCAACATGCATGGCCCACACAGATTTGGGATCATCCAGCAGGCTTCTGAACCCTACATGATGGCCTTGCTGCTTGCGGTATGCTGCTTTATATTTGAACTGTCAATAAAAAAAAAGTATTTAACCATGAAATCATTAAAGATCACTGTAGGCAATTGATCTTCATATAAATCAGTATTAAAACTCATAAGATTGTTGGCAATTGTAAATTTAACTAAATGGAATTGAAGTCAATGAAAAATTGAGTACTGCAAAACTTACATCACTGACGATATCTCTTGAAGCTTTAGCTAGCTTGATTGAAATTGCATCAGTGCGTAAATCATAACCTTTCTTCTTACTTTCTTCCAAGGAAAGCTTGTACAGTTTCTGTTGTGATAGAAAAAGAATAAAAGGATTTGTTAGAACACAAAAAAACATTCTTAAATCAAAGTCCAAAAGAAAGATTTTATTCAGAGACAGTTCTGGGTATTGGTCATATATGCCTGAAGTGCCATTGCTCCAGGGTGTCATCCAAAGGCCTGGTGAAGGCAAAATTTTGTCCAAGTTCCAAAAATGATCAGGGACAGCTCTGAATCTAATTATGAAACTGAAATATTTATCCTGTTCAGCTGGAGACCCAGCAGAAAAAAGTAATTGGCTGAGGATATCTCCTACTCTACTTCAAAGAAAGCAGAGAGGTGTTTGCTACTACATCACTGGAAGCCTATAAAAAAGTGATAGTAGTCAGAAATATTAGGTCTGATTGGCTCATACCAGCAGACAGATAGAGTATTTTAACAAGGCTTCCAGAGACATATTGTTACATCTGGGATCATATAGACAGAAAACATAGCTGCCAAGTCATCATCTTGATACTGAAATCTATAAACGTATGGCATCCAGATTCACATAGATCTCCTTTACTGTGCTGTTTATTCTAATAATATTAAAATTTTTTAGCAATCAATATACAAATATGCAATACATAGCCCCAAGGATAACCCCTCCCACTACTGACATCTAGAGGGTGTATAATGGCCAATCTGCAGTATAAAACCTTAGCATTGCACAATCACTTACCTCACTGTAATTCAGACGATTTGCTTTTGCGAGTTCAATTTCAGGGGTGTCCGGCATCACATGGATTGTTGTTTTATCCTTGTTCCAAGCATCTGTGTACAATTTCTAGAAATGATAACATTTGTTTAATTATTAAAACACAGCAACATATGGCACATCCTAAAAAATGTGAGTGAAATATGACATTATTTGTATTTTTTATCAGTCTTTACCTTTGAATAGGGACATATTTTTGAGTATCACTGAGATTTTATTATGCTCTTGCTAGTTTGGCTATACTGTTTTGCAGGTTCAGTGGAACAAGTAGATTTACATTTTTTGTGGTCCTGTATTCAAACATCTCCAGTTTCCGCCTGAGACATACCTGATACCTGATATTTTGATATGCATATTTGTCTTCGAATTACCTTTCTCCCCTATATCATTTCCCAAAATCTACCTTGAGGAGATATAACCCAACGTTAAGCTGGTATGACCCTTTGCTGCTTTCTCCGACAGCTGGGTAGGTAACGTGGTATTGTCTACCTGCAAATCATTTTGTAGAAGGTCAAGGAAGCCCCCATTCCACCAATAGTGCAGAATGGGCAGCTGCAGAACCGATACTTGCAGCAGCCCAGTCTGTTCCACCGCTTTCTGCCCATGTGCTGTGTGTCTGCTCGGGGATACCAGGACAGTTGTTCTGCCCAGTAAAGCTACATCCTCTGCATCACTATGCACATAGACAGGCCAGCGGTTGCACAGAACATGCACCAGATAGACGGGGTGAGTTTGAGACCTGCTGACACCCTTATACCGCCTTACTTGCACCACTGTACAGGGTGCACCTGCATAGAATGCAAACCACATTCACATATTTGTCATCGCTTATAAAGTCGAACATAAATTTTTTCGCAATTATCACGCGGACCTTATTCATCAGCTCGGCGTTGGCTTTGGCAAGATTTAGATCCAGAGAGTCGGTCACACTGGTGAACTTCAGAGTGTCCGGGTGCTGGCGATATTTCTTGTCGCTTAGAATATCACCAGCCCTTTTGTTTTTTTCCACTTCCAAGGAACCAATTGGAACCCACCCAGTTCCTTTGAGCCACTGCAGGTCAGCCTTGTACAAGTTCTGTTGTAATAATAAAAAAAATAAAAAAAAGTTGTAAATGGCAAATAAATACTTGTTACTGTAATAGCTCATCAGAATCCTGTCCCAGGGGATGGGCCCACTCACCATGCAAATTCAATACACTGGCGGGTGGGATACGGAAGGGTATCCACATGCAATCCACCATTCCGTACGTGGGCCTACCGCATGCATATGTACGCATATGCTTATATACTTATGGTAGGGTTCTGCATGCAGAAGGCCCTTATGTGCGAGGGGGGGTGTGTACTCCCGTCACATGTACGGAATTCTGGATCTCAAATTTACTCGTAGATCAGGATCTGGTCCTATAGGTGGATAAAACTGTCTACCCAATTTACTGCTGTCTATGAAAGGTGTACTCACATCACTCTGGAGGTCATAGGCCTTCCTAGCATGGATGACATCATTTTGGTCTGGCAGACATGTCCATTGGTGCAGACGCCGCTTGTAATCAATATCACTGACCAAGGTCTGGCAGTTCTTGGCCAGCTTGATACCCAGCATGTCCACGGGCATGTTAAACTTCGTCTTCCATTTCTCAAAGTCCTTATGGTATTCCCTTTCACTCTGCATTTTGGCAATGTGCATGGCCCATACAGATTTTGGATCATCTTGTAAACAGCGGAAGCCAATATGGTGCCCAAGTTGTTTGCGGTATCCAGTTTTGTATTTAAACTAAAAGAGAGACACAAAAAAAAAACAATTACTAATACAAAAATGTAATTTTAAATAAAAATCTTATATATATATATATGAGACTGGTTTGAATTAATATAATATAATTCTGTATGTCATTTTGATAACCCTTCTTATAACTTTAGCGCTGGAACCTTTTTTGTCATATTAAACTCTTTGTGTTCTTTAATGATTCGTGTACTAGTTAAGCTTAAACCCAACATGTGTAGCAGATAATTACTAAGTTAATGATAACAATGATTAATGGCCCTTTTACCTACACAGTGTTGTTATAATGATTGTTAAAATTGTAAAGCACTACGTAATCTGCTGGCGCTATATAGATAAATAAATTTATTAACTTTAATGATTAGTTTATTTTAAGCAAAATAATTGGGTAGCCTCTAATAACCAAGGCCCGGATTCAGACCACTGCACGCTTTCTGTATGTGTGGGGGGTCTGTTATTACGCACGGAAGAGGGAAGTGAACCTCCTTTTACTCCCCTCTGACGTGCGGTGTTATGGGCACTGACGTGTCCATAACCCTTACCTTAAGTTTACTGCACCGATAGTGCATCTGTACGATTGCAGATCCATGCGGATAATCTTTATGTTGCCCTATTTGCCTTATTAGCATGGCAAATCCCACCTCCGGTGCGGGGTTTTGCCATGCGGAAGGCAAACTCTGCCCCATCGGATGGATCTCCATGTCATGAGGATGGCACAGATCGGTATAACATCTGGCGCAGCCATGCACAGATGTTACAAGCAAAGGGGCTTATGCAAACGGCTTGCGTAAGTCCTCTTGCGTTATTATCTGTGAATACGGTCCCAATTGTTATAAAACTATTGTATTAAATACAACGTACTGACAGATAGGGTTTTTTCCGTACAATGGCCCTGATTCACATTTAAGAAGCTTGTGCTTTTTAAGTACGTATTTTTCAAAAACATGCGTAGTGGGTAATTTACGCAATCTACGTACCAGTTAGGTATATAGCTTGCCTCCATGCGGTCTTTAAAACCGGGCTGAGTAGTTTAGGAAGAAGGAGGTGGCCTAATACTGCCTCAGGGAGTGTTTAGGTTGGGAGGGGGGAGGGATTTAGATTAGGGAGGGCGGGGGGAGGTGGAGAGAGGCAATGTCCGTGCGTAGTTTCCTTCCTAAGAAGGAAACTATGCACAGTAAGATAAGGTAGCCCTATGGAACTCTTAAGTGCTATAAGGTACCCAAAAATAGGGGGGCGGGTTAGGAGCTGGACGAGAGAGTTAGGTGTGGGTCTGTCTGCACCTAACTCCCTCTTAAGTATGAATCAGGGCCAATATTTTTACCATGCAACAGAAAAAATTGCCTTCTTGTTTGAGAATACGTGTCGGATTTTGAGATCTAATTTTTCCCTATTTTCTGTGTGTTCGGATCTGTTTGCAGACGCATTTCCATTCTGAGTATGCGTATGATTAAGGTAGACCCTGCAAAAACCCATCTGCTGCTGCTTGGGAATCTGATTGCAAGAGAATCCAGTCCTAAATCGTTATTCTCTGCCAATAATATTTTTGAGCGATCATCGCGAACTTACATCGCTGACGTTATCTCTGGAGGCCTTTGCTGCTTTGATGGGTATGGCATCAATCCTCAGGTCATATCCTTTCTTCCTCGACTCTATCAAAGCTTGCTTATACGCGCTCTAAATAGGATAAGAAAGTGCAAATCAGAAGCAGAATATATATAAAAAAAACAAAACAAAAAATCTCCCCGTAGCCTGTGGAGGAGCGGCCATCGTTACTATCATTGGATTATGGATCATGGAAATTCAAAAGTGAACCACAAATCATAGTATTATACTGTCCTAAAAGTTAACAGTCTCTCACTGTTGATTAAATTGTATACAAGCTATTGTCTGCTTTTGAAGAATTCTTGGCTTGTGCCCATGCTGGTCTTAATAAACAAAGATTGAATGCTAAAAGTTAACAGAATCAGCTTAATAATCAAATTTGGCAGTGTCTGATAACATTTATTATACTCTATACTTGTAGTATATCTCTTTTTATGCTAATTGTTGGCAACTTCTGATACCTTTATATGATATATAGAATATATGCAAAGGTATATCCATTTTGAGACTCTTTTTCTTATATAATTCAAACATATACTTTAAATTGTAACCAAAATGGACAATGTGTGAACATGGCTGGTTTGCACAGGCCCATGTATGGTCTGAACTGGTAAATGAGGCTTTTTTTTGCCCCTTTGGGAATAGAGTGGGGTGGGGAGGCCTTAGGGGGTATCAATTTGTCATTTTCAGGTCCCTCTCACTGGTTATAACATTAGAGCATACTACTGCCTGCACCTTGTTTCCACCATCCCCCTGAACAGAACCACTTTTACTGTACCTCACTGTAGTTCACTTTGTTCTGTCTTCCCAGCTCAATTTCCGGTGTGTCGGGCATAATATGAACAGACGTTTTGTCTTTGTTCCAAGCCTGAGTGTACAGCCGCTAAAGGTTAAGAAAAAAAGGTTTTAAGTACTATTTTGCAGATTTTAAACTGCGGCCATTGAGAACACAGTAAATGTTATAATCTTTCAAAAAATTGAATTTTAGCAAAAAAAATAAAAATGTCTGTAAATTTGTAGCTCATGTATTTACCTTGTTCATTATTTCGGCATTTGCTTTTGCCAAGGTTTGTTCCAGGGAGTCTGTGACGCTGGTGAATTTGACTGTGTCTGGGTGCTGTCTGTATTTGTGCTCACTCAAAATCTCTCCAGCTTTCTTCACTTTTTCAACCTCCAGAGAACCAATTGGTACCCAGCCGGTACCCTTCAACCACTGAAGATCTGCTTTGTATAAATTCTAAAAGAAAAGATAAATATAATAAAAAAATTTCTGTTATGGATTCCTTGCATAAGGGTCAGAGAACTTCCCTTAAAAAAACTAATTGTTCTTTTTCTTTTAATTATAAAAGTAATAACAAGTAATAAAATGAAAAATATCTACACCGCAATGACCAAAAGTCACCTTACTCTATAATACATTTTGAACCGTATTCAGACTTACGTGTGAAAAACATACGCACGGATTTGCAAATATACGCGCCTAAGCTGCAAGCCAACACCCATAACACTCCCCTTGAACTTACGGACTTAAGCTGTCTTCCGCCATCATAGGGCAACCTTAACTCTACAGGCGTATATTTGACCTTGAGTTGATAAGGTACGTGTGTACTTTCCTAAGTACGACCATATTAGGCCATTTAATTGCCTCCCTTCACCCACTTTCACTTAACTTCCCACGCACGTAGGTCTGGCACGCCCCTTTGGACGTATCCCGCTAAGCACTGATGTAAAGTCCGTGTGTAATGGACTTCCGTGTCAAAATCCTACGTAGCTTGCGTAAAAAAAAGTTACTACGCATCCGCAGTACCTAAAAATACGCATGGGAAAAGTAGCAAAATCGTGTAAATACTGTCCTTTATGCATAACATGTATTAGTTCCCATAAGTATGTAATGAAATCTATGTAATAGGCACTGTGATAGATGAAATTGTAGACATACATCACTCTGTAGCTCATAAGCTTTTCTGGCATGGATAACATCGTTCTGGTCAGGCAGACATGTCCATTGGTGAAGAGGACGGCGGTAATCAATGTCACTGACCAAAATCTGGCATTTTTTGGCCAACAAAATTCCCAGCATATCCACTGGGCTGTTGAATTTGGTCCTCCATTTATCAAAGTCCTTCTTATATTCCCTGTCGCTCTGGATCTTTGCCACATGCATGCACCATACCAATTTCGGGTCATCTTGCAGACTACGGAATCCAACATGGTGGCCTAGTTGCTTCCTGTAGGCCGTTTTGTATTTATACTGAAGAGATAAAACATAAGTTTGTTTTTAACACACTTGTGGGATTGCAACATTAACATTAAACAAAGAAGAAGAAAGTAAGATGTTTTATAGGATGCACTCTTGGGGCCAGATTTACTAAGCTGCAGGTTTGGATAACTGGAGATGTTGCCCATAGCAACCAATCAAATTCTAGCTCACATTCTCTAGTATGTAATAGGAAAGTGAGAGCTAGAATCTGATTGGTTGCTATGGGCAACATCTCCACTCTTCCAAACCGGCAGCTTAGTAAATCTGGCCCCTGCAATCATCATACAGAATTGTTAAAATCAATTAAGCTTAATTATAACCATATTAAAAAAAATATCTAATTACTAAATCACAACATTTCTGGGAGAATAGTAGCACATATGCCAGCAAAATATAAAAAAATATAACACATAAAAGTGAATAGACGCAGACACTTGTGCATTGTAATACCAAAAAATTTACATATACAATCATCAAAAAATATATCTTTTATAAGGTTCTGAATTATTGCTCACTATAATAACCAGAAGCAGCAACAATCATAAAAATTTTGGAAAAATAAATTAAGGAGTTTGGAGAAAGATACGGTACAACTGTCTCTTTTATGCCGCTTCTCAATCCACAATTTCTCCCTCACACCAAGGGGGTTCTTAACCCTGTCCTCAAGTACCACTAACGGTCCAAGTTTTAAAATCTCCTTGCTGGAGGTGAGCTCATAACTGACAGTTACATTTTGAAAGCTCCACAGGTTTTGCAGGGAGACCTACAAAACATGGACCGTCAGTGGTAATTGAGGATGGGGTTGAGAGCCCCTGCATTAGATAGTTTCCTGCTACTACTAATGTCAAATAAAGTGTAATTAAGCAACATAACACAAAAAATAAATAGTACTAAACCATTTATGATATTTATAATTATATACAACTAACTGAGATCAACAATATTCCTCTGAGTTTTGCCAGCTGTCATATATTAGAAATTTGGATATATTGGGAGAGCAGTTATTGAGTGCGGCTTGAATAAAAATGTTCTTTCCTGGACATTGGGACAGATCCAGACTTAAGTTCCCTTTAAGTACGATCGCGTAGTGTAGTTACGCTATTGTAAGTATAATGCACTTCCTCAGGCACTCCCCTCGAACGCACATAATTTAGCTAATTTTACAAGTCCCAAACCTACCTTAACTTTTCCTTGCGTATCTCTGTTCGTACGTATCGCCTTCTCGTACGTAACTGCCTAACCTCGCCCACACTGTACAATTTAGATGCCTCCCTCCACCTACAATGCGTATTTTCAGCTAGCGTAGGGATGACACGCCCCTTCGCATAAATTTATGCATACAGCATACGTCAATACGCTGTCGCACTTAGGTCTGGATCTACTCCATTATCTTCGTGTAAGAAGAAAAATTCTATTGAAGACTATTTTGTTCTTCATTTGATTTGCTTACTTTTAGTTGAGTTGGGTTTTCACAATAACTTTATGCTTCCTGACTGCTTACTCTGCAATCCTTTATATTCTGCTAGTTGTATATTATATATAGTATAAATCCTTTCCATATCAATGACTGTGAGGTGTTACAGTGCAGTGTTTTCTAATAAAATATATGTTTAAAATAAATTGTTTCTGGCAGGCACAAAATAATGACTTTTGACAACTTGTTGTTCAAATGACGGTAAAAATGGTACAGTATAATGCCGGCGAAACACTTTGGGGCAGATCCCAGTATGACAGGTGAATTTTATGTGGCACATACGTAATTGAAGGTTGTGTGCATTATGATGCCGTAATGGTCGGTTTATGTTACGTACGGCGCATGTTATGGTAAATAGGCTGTCCCCTTTTTTACGACAGTCGTATCTCCGCCGTAAAGGCGGACATACACATGTAAATGAGGGAATGGGGCGGGGGAAGACCCGTTATGACCATTAGGCTGCAGAACTGGTCATAAAAGTTAAGGTAGGAATCTTGACACGTAAGTGTCCAGATTTACTAACTTTAGCGGGGAGTGCAGGGGGCTTGCACTGACCGCTACGCAATCGGCCGTAATGACCTCGTGCGCCCATAAGGCATGCGTAGATCAGGATCTGGCCCTTTGTGATCATATATGACCCGATAATTGGAACAATCATCTGACCACCCTGCACCAATCCTAATAGGACCATGGGGGATGTACTACCCTCGCGCACACAGAATCTATGACCGACTTATGAGCGCTGTGCACACTTAGGTCTGGATCCGGTCTCTTGGACAGAGCTGTTTTCTCCATGTTTCAATATGATTAGACCCCAATACAAATAGAAGTAAACTTACGTCACTGGCGATGTCTCTGGAGGCCCTGGCTGCCTTTATAGAAATGGCGTCTGGACGCAGGTCATATCCTTTCGCCTTAGATTCCTCCAGTGCTTGTCTGTACGTTTTCTGCGGGAAACCAAAAAGGAATTAGAATGAGTAGTTTACGAATCCTTAAACTTATCGGAGGAATTTATGTTTTGCTATTTAATTACATGTTTACCTGTTAAGTTAGAATTCATAAAGTTAAATCATAAAAACGTCTTTGTTTCCAGGGTATTATTATAGGTGAAACTATTCTGTTACGACTGTTTATCGATTACTTTGTTTTCATTGACCAAAAAAATGACCAGAATGTCTTTTTGATTCATTCATTTCAGTTCAGTGACTCAATTCTTATGTCTGAATAGACAACTCTATCCAGTGTATTCCCCTCTCCCTATCCAGCAGTTACAGCAGCCATTTTGTCATTTAAACGACTGAAGTAAAGGTACATATATTTTATATATATATATATATATATATTTATATATATATATATACTGATACATACATGCATTCACCTGTATTAAATCTATATATGTGCATACATCAAGTCTCCTATATATAGACTTA
>WWET01000283.1:758111-771189 GCA_011038615.1 Limnodynastes dumerilii
GGACATTTAGGCAGAAGACCCAATCCGATAGATTCAATAAGGGAAGAATTCTTACATCACTGGCAATGTCTCTTGATGATTTTGCCGCCTTGATTTGTATGGCATCTACACGAAGGTCATAACCTTTCTTCTTTAGCTCCTCATAGCCGGCTTTGTAGAGTTTCTGTAAAATAAACAATATCATTATTAATGAAGTATACTTTTTTTTTGTCATCTGTAGATGACGGAATGATCTTCACCTAATCCCGTACATAGTATGGAAATACTATTGATAAGTTAGTCATACAACTAAACGAAAGATGTTTAATCACGAAGGGGAATTAAATATTTCTCTTTTGTGTTTAGAAGCAATAACTTTGTGTTGTTCCATGGTCAGTATCCTATAGGTGTATTACCATGTGTACATCAGATTTATAATATTGTACTTACTTCGCTACTATTAATCAGGTTGGCTTTTGCGAGTATGATCTCAGGAGTGTCCGGCATGATGTGTATTTGTGTCTTATCTTTTTCCCATGCTTCTTGATAAAGTTTCTAAAGACAGAAAATCAGATTCATGTTAATTACAGTTCATATCGAAAACTAATTTAGCTATGACATAATAATTGCCTATATTCCCACATTCTAATCAACATATTTTTAGAACACAGAACCTTGTATTTTTTCTACTGCAAAACTCTTTTGACCTTTTAAATTGTTACGTGGATAGGTGACACAGGGTGTGACAGTAATGGGCAAATATAAGGCGATTATTATAATATTAAGTCAAAACAGTTCATATCTCTAGGCCTTTATACCTTCTCTAAATAACAATTTACTTATCTAAAAAAATTAAGTAAAAGCTGTTTTGAGATTTTAAGATATAAAATAATAGTAAATAGGTCCCTTTGTGCATGTTGACCACAGCCACAGGATTTATATTATTATTTTTTCTTATTATTATTATTTATAAGGCACCACAGGTTATCCACGGAGTCATACAACAAGACAAAGTATATAAAAATTACATACAGGATACAATAAAATAAAATAAATACAACATACAGGGTAAAATATAGTGGCGATAGGGGAGTCCAGTAAAATGCAGGGGGAAAAGGAGAGAAGGAGCAGAGGGGGTAAGAGGGTAGGTGGAGAGGAGGTACGGCAAAGGTGGGGGGGAGAAAGACAAAAGTATACAGGGCCCTGCTCTTAAGAGCTAACATGCTAAAAGGGAGGAGGCGGACTAACAAGAGACACAAGGATGAAGAAGGAGGAGGGATGGGAAATCAGGAGTTGGTAGGAAAGGGGAAGGGAGGGAGGGAGAGGTTAGGATGAGGAAGGGTAGGCTAGTCTGAAGAAGTGGGTTTTGAGGGAGTGCTTGAAGGCTTGGAGGGATGTGGATAATCTAATAGGCTGTGGTCATTCCAAGTCATTCCAGCACAGAGGAGCAGCACGGGAGAAGTCTTGGATTACGTGAATGAAAGGTGCTTATCAGGTGTGAGGTTATCAGTGACAAACTTGCCGATTCAAATCTCATATGGCATTATTAAAAAAGTTGTTGGGTGGAACTTTCCTATAGGACACCTTAAGTTTGAATCTAATTTAACTTTACGCTTCCCTTTATGTTATACTTTATGGGTTATCTAGAGGAAACTTGTTCCAATATTGTTCCATTTTGGATCAACTTACTTTGTTTATGATCTGAGCATTGCTCTTTGCCAAAACAAGTTCCATTGAGTCAGTCACACTGGTAAACTTGAGAGTGTCTGGGTGCTGGCGGTACTTCTTCTCGCTGATGATATCCATGGCCTTCCTGTTCTTCTCAGCCTCCTGAGATCCATATGGGATCCAACCCACACCCTTCATGAACTCATTATAGTCAGCCTTGTAGATATTCTGAAAACAAAAGCACAGAACATGCATTCAAGGATGGCTCCAGAATTCCATTAACCCTAAACAGCAACCAACCATTTTCCGCTCTGGAAACTCACATCACTCGTTAATTCATTCATTTTCCTCGCTTGGACAAAAGCAGTTTGGTCGGGCAGGCAAGTCCAGTTGTGCAGAAGTCGTTTGTAGTCAATGTCGCTGACCAGTGTCTGGCATTTCTTGGCCAATAGGATACCCAACATGTCTACTGGCGTGTTAAACTTGGTCCTCCATTTTTCATATTCCTTCTTGTACTCTCTGTCACTCTGGATCTTAGCAACATGCATGGCCCATACAGATTTGGGATCATCCTGTAGGCTGCGGAATCCAACATGGTGTCCCTGCTGCTTGCGGTAGGCCGCTTTGTATTTATACTAAGATAGAGACAATGCAATTAATGAAAGTTATACCCAGAATAAAATCTTATCAGATATATTAAATAAGTATTCAATCAATAAAAATGTACATGTAATTATACTCACATCGCTGGCAATATCTCTAGAAGCTCTTGCTGCTTTAATTGATATTGCGTCCGGTCTGAGGTCATAACCTTTCTTAATAGTTTCTTCCCATCCTGATTTGTACTGTTTCTATAAATGATTTAAAAAAATCACGGATGAGAAAGGTAAATGACAGGTATTTGAAATGGTTCCAGTTGTATCCTGGAAATGGCCGTTTAATCCGCTGTAGAAAAATTGTGAATTTTACTGAACTACAACTACCAGCAAATACTGAGGGAGACTATGCCTATTGATATAATGCATATTTACATATACCAGAACTGTCATTATAATTTACTATTTGCTCAAAGAACATCTGAGTGTCAGGGAGGGGCGTGGGTTGCAACCTCGAACGGCCCTTCTTGCTTCTGCAATCGATTTCCTTCTGAGGGGAATCAATTGATGATCGATTATCCCTTCTCCTAATTCTTACCCTAACCCTAACTCTCTCTACATTACCCTAACCCTAACCCTCCCTGCAGCCTGATCTCTCCTCCCCATAGCCTAACCCTAAGACTCCCTTCCCTGCAGCCTAACCCTAAGACCCTCTTCCCCACTACCTAACCCTAAGACTCCATTCCCCGCAGCCTAACCCTAAGACTCCCTTCCCCACTACCTAACCCTAAGACTCCCTTCCCCGCAGCCTTACCCTAAGACTCCCTTCCCCGCAGCCTAACCCTATGGGCTTGATTCAATTACAGATTTGCATCTCAATAGAAGGGAAAAAGTTTGCAGTGCGCCTTTTCCGTCTATTATGGTAGCTGATTTTTATTCGTGTCTCTATGAGATGCAAATAAAAATAAAATTAAAAAAATATGCACAATTAACTTTGCACCGCAAAATACGCAGGTGCGAGGCTAATTGAATCAGGCCCTAAGACTCCCTTCCCCACAGCCTAACCCTATAATTTCCCTCCCAACAGCCTAACCCTAACCTTCTCTTAACCGTAACCTAAACCTAAGACTCCCTTCCCCCGCAGCCTAACCCTAAAAATCCCCTCCCAGCAGCCTAACCCTAAAACTCTCAATAGATTCCTTCTCGCCTGTCTGGTCAGTGCAGCAGGTCTGCAACAGTGTTTACAAAGGAAACTTATCCATACTTACCCATTCATTAAAAAATTTCAAAATAGAACTATTTTCAAAACAGAGACAGACAAAAATTAGCTTTTGGCAGTCTCTAATTCGTAAATCGAATTTCCACAGCGACGACTGCCACCGGTTGAGGAGATATTCTTACCTCAACAAAGTGAAAAAAATGGCAGCTAAAACCTATAGTATAGCAATATATGTAGATAAATACATGCAAAATAACCTACACGTATATATATTATTAGCATGCAATTCTTTATGATAAATTGATATATAGGCACAGACTTGTTTTGCAGTTTAGTTGAATTGTGGACCGGTGTCCACTCTTTATATGCTAGAAGTCCGAAAAGGTGACCAAAAGAAGCTCGGTTGGGGTATCCCAGAAATGGCACGTAGATAGTGTAAATAAGCTCAGTTAGTAGCTCAATCCTTAAAACAACATATGTAAGACGAAAACTACGTAACTGTGAATCCGGACCTTACATACAATCCTTGTTTACAAACCAACAAAAGAAGGAAAACAGCGCTAAATCTAATCAAAAAATTAATTCATACACAAGGACCGCTGGTTCTGTTGAAAACAACACATAAACGGCAACCTGAAGTTAAAAAGCATCAATTTATTACAAATAGAAAAGTGAATAAAATGGCAGCTAAAACCTATAGTATAGCAATATATGTAGATAAATACATGCAAAATAACCTACACGTATATATATTATTAGCATGCAATTCTTTATGATAAATTGATATATAGGCACAGACTTGTTTTGCAACTTCCTTGCAGTTTAGTTGAATTGTGGACCGGTTTCCACTCTTTATATGCTAGAAGTCCGGAAAGGTGACCAAAAGGAGCTCGGTTGGGGTATCCCACCTCACCATCGAAAAGGCTTCCAGTACAGACAACATGGGGGGAGGAGGGTATTTAAATCCTACAAAAGGGCTTGGTTAAACACTTAGGTCCGGATTCCCAGTTACGTAGTCTTTAGACCGCGCTTATGCAATCTACGTACAGAAATGGCACGTAGATAGTGTAAATAAGCTTAATTCTTGAAACAACATACGTAAGACGAAAACTACGTAACTGTGAATCCGGACCTTACATACAATCCTTGTTTACAAACCAGCCTCATTTTACGAGGAACAGGTGCTTAAAAATGAAGGCAGGGATACAGTAGCGTACGGAAGTGCTGTAAGCACAAAGATAGTTGACGATTTATGATTGAACTGTCATAAGTTCACCCTTGATGGAGGGCTTTCTTTCCACCCAACTGTAATGTGCCATCCTAACAGGATCTGCTCAGCATTGCATTGGTTCTTCTGCGTCCTTTAGGCAGAAGATCCAATCCGATTTACTGGTGAGTGTACTTCTGGACAACTTTGGAGATGTGTGAGCAAATCGCTCAAACATATCCACTGCCTGATCATTGTAGTGTGCAGCCCGCATTAGTCGCATATGCTGACTGCAGTGCTCATCGCATCATCGTACTGATCACATAACAGATTCTCGTTGTCTATTTATAAGACTGTAGGTGAATGTGACAGCAGACTCACCTCACTGAAAGTAATCATATTCTGTTTTGCCTGCAGTATATCTGGGGTGTCGGGCATCACATGGATCTTAGTCTTATCTTTCTCCCAAGCATCAATATATAGTTTCTGTAACGAAAATGATCAGAGAACTACTAAAGGAATGTCAAACCAAAATACAAGAAGACACAATATAATAAGTTGTCTATACACACCCACATGAAAAGGTTCTTATATACATGATAAAATATTAAGAGCAAATCAAACTTTATATGCTCTTGGTATGTTGAATAAATAAATAAGAACTTATATTTATTGTATTATGCATTTTAGGGTCTAAGAAAAAGTGAGCAAACCTGACTATAATAATTTTGGGGGAGGGGCAATTTCTAAAAATGGGTGTAGTTTGAGTTAAACTGGGCGTGGCTTAGGATATTTGCTAACATTACTCAAAAGTTCAAATCTGCCCTAACACCATAGCATGCAAATCAGACATTTACTATTTATTGTTTAACTTGCACAAGCCAAATGAAAGCCCATTACTAATTGGTTGCTATCATTTATTAAGTTCAATAGACATTTCTATGCAATATTGTTTAATTATGATTATTAACATTTTATTTTTTTTACTGTGCGGGTTATTACCTTGTTCATAACAGTTGCGTTCTGCTTAGCTAGTTCCAGGTCCATGGAATCCATCTGCTTTGTGAAAGCGAACTTGCTGGGGTGTTGGCGATATTTAGCTTCACTGATGATTTCACAGGCTTTCTTGCTTTTCTCAACGTCCAGAGAACCAAGTGGACTCCAGCCCATACCCTTGTACCATGTCTTGTAGTCTGTTCTGTAGTCATTCTGCAAACCAATATCGTCATTTATTTATTTAGCAAAGCTAAGAACTGTGAAAACGTAGTCAGTATCAAAAGAATTGTAGACAATAAGTAGAGAGATTACATTTTGTAAAGATGGTTAATAAACATATGAATTTTGAAATGAAATAAAAGCTGCAAACTTTGTAAAGATAGTTAGTAGAAATATGAATTTTGGGCCGTATTCAGACTTAAGAGTGAGTTAGGTGCGGACAGAACCTTACGAGTACCATAGCGCTACCTTATCTTTCCGTGTGTAGCTTCCTTCTTAAGAAGGAAAAGGAAACTATGCACAGAGAATGACTCTTTCCGCCTCCCAGGCAACACGCTGCCTACTCCATGCGGTCTTTAAAGACTGCAAACTAACTGGTACATAGATTGCAGAAATGACCTACTAGACAAGCGTAACAGGTCATTACGGAAATCTACGCACCTAAGAAGCTTCGGCCCTCTGTACTTAACAATATCATATCTTTGTCTTTGTCTTACATATCTCCCCTATACTATATCCCGAAACCCTTCTATATAGTGCATCCTGTACATACACTATATGGACAAATGTATTCAGATGCCTGACCATTACACCAACAGGAACTATGATGACATTGTTTTCAAATACAAATGCTTTAATATGGAGCGATAACAGCTTCCACTCTTCTTGGAAGGCTTTCCACAAGATTTTGGAGTGTTTCTGTGTGTATTTGTGCCCATTCATTCTGTAGACCGTTTAGAGTTCAGGCTCTGATGTTGGGTGAGAAGGCCGGGCTCGCAATCTCCGTTCCAGTTCATCCCAAAGGTGCTCGATGGGCAGGGCTCAGTGCAGGGCAGTCAAGGTACTGCCTACCGGAAAATTATTTCTTGAGGGTACTGTCTATCCACCTGTATCACCTTATTTGCAGTCATTATATATGTAGAGCTTATATTGTCTCTTTCTCAATACAACAAATTTCACCTATTTTGTTTATTTAGAATTTGAAATACACATTATTTATTTATTTAACTATTACACTAATTATTAGAACACAAAGCAACGTGGCTACTACTCATTAAACAATGTATAAAATGTTAAGTGACTACAACCCGTTAGGCAATGTAGACAACCATTAAGTTAATGCAACTAATTAGGCAATGTAGACGAACATTATGTAATTACAGCCCATTTGGCAATGTAGACAACCGTATGGTAATGCAACTAATTAGGTAATGTAGACAACCATTATGGTACTACAACTCATTGAGCAATGTAGACAACTGAGGCAATGCAGTCTACTATTCCAATGACTTGGGCTGATTGTGTGTTAAATGTATGTATTTCAGTTTAAATTGACTTTGAAGATTGTATATATTCATTCTATATGATCTATATCATCACCAAAGACATTCTAAGACCATATGGTTATGAAGAAAACTTACGTCACTCTGGATTTGGTTCATGTTCTTTGCGAGCCGGACTTGCATTGCATCTGGGAGCAGAATGTACTTATGGATCAGGTGCTTGTAATTCACGTTAGAGGCGATGTTCTGGGCCTCTTTGGCTGCCATGACACTAAACATGCTGACAGGAGTGTGGTACTTGGTTTTAGTCTTCTCGTAATCTTTCCTATATTCCCGGTCACTCTGCATCTTGGCTACATGCATAAAGTGCACAAGTTTGGGGTCATCCTGGAGGCTGCGGAATCCGACCATCTTCCCTTTGTCTGTTTCATAAGCTTTCTTGTATTTATACTGCAAATGCACAAAATAAAATCTTAGAATATAGAAACTTGGTCGCTGTGGTATAATGTATCTTTAATGCATTGATAAACTCCTAGATTGGCTACTGAAGATCTTTGGTTAAATGCGGAATTCTGCAAGTGATGTGTATTATAATATAATATTATTCAATCCACAATAACGGCAATTCATTCAATGAAGTTGATATTGCTCTGTCACAATATGGTAAATATATACTAATTTGCCACAGGTGAATAAGAGAGAGACTTGTAATGCTGAGAGTCTGCAGTCTTCAATTACAGACAGGGTTAATCCCCAGGTGGAAGACCTGGTTCTAATCAGAGTTAGTTAGAGCTAGGGAGAAGATCATAAATAGCTGGATTGTACTGTGGGTGTGGCACCAGCTTAGTGGTCGGTGACTAGAGAGGGAATTGTATCTTAGTAAGCTGCGGGACCTGGGAACTATAATATCTCTTTATGTATAAATAATGGACTTCATCAACTGCTGTATACATCACCCTGACAATAGAGAACAGAAATATGATTCAGTAACTCTGTGTGAGAAGCATCTGTTTGCAGTGCTTATCACAATATATTTATCTTAAAATTTAGATAAGTTTACTGCACTGTTCACATATGAATTCCTCCTAAGTCCACTTGATGGCAGTATTACCTCTTTCTCAAATATAGACACTGAATTCTCATCAAGTTATATAACAACATGTTTATCGAACATTTAAATAAAAGATAAAGTAAAATTGACTTAACTGAAGAATATATTTATCTTTGTTAAGCAAAATTTTACTGCTATATTACTGATGTTCAGGACACATTAAATGGGATATTATATATGTATACATGTATGATCGCTGAATGGTGCCTGAAAAGGAATAAGGTTACCATAACTAGTATGTAGGAATATAAAGTGGCTTACATCACTAGCAATATCCCTGGAGGCCTTTGCAGCTTTGATTGAAATGGAATCTGCTCTGAGATCATATCCCTTCTTTTTGGATTCCTCCAGAGCTTGTCTGTATTTTTTCTGAAAATTTCATTAAAAATAAATAAAATTATGTAAAAGATCATAAGTGACGTACAGTAGTAACAACTAAGAGAACAAACATAGATAAAAGATCAAAGTAAACATTAGCAATGTTTTTCACAAATATTTGCAAAACTGAAAAAAAAAATCAGTAATGTTTTTTCTATAAATCCAATAAAAAGAAACCACCTACTTTTGTAATATTCATCTGAAATATACAACTATATTTGAAGGGAAGGGATATCCAAATGTTGGACTCACTTCTGAATTGATTGTAATATTTAATGACATTTGATTTATATAGAATACATTTCACATTTCCATTTTATTCATATCTCCTTATGTTAATGTTAGATTTACAATTCTATTCACTTTCCTCTTTATACACTGTACTATAACAAGCTCAACCGAGGTTTAAAATTCATTATTCTTCTCCAGAGGAAAGAAATGATTCTTTTCCGGCTGTTGGCTAATTATAATGTGCTGCTCATCCTTTGATGTTGACTTCAGATTGTATTAATTCTACTGATAAAACAGAATATTTCATCAAATGAATAAAAAAAAACACCCTGTTCATAATTCTAAGCCATAGAAACCTAGAATGTGACGGCATATAAGAGTCACTTGGCCAATCCAGATGCTTATTATTTTTTTATTGTTTTTATTTTAAATCATACTAACTCTATCTGACCCTCAATTTAGATTAAGATGTAGGATATTCTTATTTTTACTGCAAGCATGTTAAACCTGTCCTGTTCTATTGTGTTAGCCTCTACAACCTCTTATAAAGGGCTATTCCACTTACCAACTACCACTTCAGTAAATAGTTTTTCTACACATTTTTTTCTGAACCTACCACCCTCCATTTTAAGTTCATGCCATCTTGTTTTAAGGCATGCCCATCTGCTTTACAGAACAAAATCAATAATTAAATAAATGTTGGATATATCCAAAGAGAATCTTGTTAGACTTTTGTAAATTGGTAAGAAAGTTTTCAACAACTGGAGAATGTTCACTTTTAATTGTATTATTTGATGCTAGTGTAATTTACCAAAGAGGAAGATATGCATTCAGTTAGTACAGTGTATATAAATATATATACAGTATATGGTTTGTGACATGGGATGAAGGGAATCATGATTATAACAATCAAGTTAGTTTTTTAGCACCCAACTACTCTCTGGTTATTTTGTATGCATATTTACCCCTTCCACCTAACCTAAAAGAGCTGCATGTACAGTACTGCAATTCTTGCTTGTCTCTGAGGAAATCACTTTTCAGTGATGAAACGTGTATGTAGATTATTTCAAAGACACAAACCTCTGCATTGATGTATTTTGAGATGAATATTTAGGGCCAGATTTACTAAGCTGGGAGTTTGGAAAAGTGGTGATGTTGCCCATAGCAACCAATCAGATTCTAGCTGACATTCTGTAGTATGTAATAGATAAATGAGATCTAGAATCTCATTGGTTGCTATGGGCAACATCACCACTTTTCCAAACTCTCAGCTTAGTAAATCTGGCTGCTAGAGTTTGTTGGTGTGTGTGTGTGTGTGTGTGTGTTTGTAATAGGTATGTACCTGCATAATGTGCAATGTGGTACTTGATGTGATTCCATAGTGGGTAACTGGTACTCCTGCAAAACAGGTTGAAAAACCGCTGTTCTAGAGGCAGCTTTGCTAATAAATGGGTCGGTTTTCTTTTAAATCATATACGTGAGATCAATGATAAAATTGAGTTTTACATCTGATATCAACAACAAGGAGCCTTATAAATCATGAAATGCAAAGAAAACAATGACATACCTCACTAATGTTGAAGGCATTAGCCCTTGCCAAAAGCACCTCTGGTGTATCGGGCATAACATGAATTGTCCTCTTGTCTTTTTCCCAGGCTTCTTTATATAATGCCTAGAAATCAAATATAAGAAATGTAACTGAAATGTAAACAACAAATGAGAGATATATAAGGTGAGCATATTACAGGGCTGTAACTAGGGGGTGCGCGACAGGGGGTGGACGCCCAGGGCACTAAGCCAAAGTGGGGCACCATTAAGTAAATTTTTAAGGTTAAACTGGGTATTAATTCAAGGCAGGGGGCAATAATTGTCCTTTTTTGCCACTAGCACTAAAATGTCTAGCTCCGGCTCTGGCACATTATGCTGTCATCTGTGAAGACTCCGACTAGTCAGGGATGTAATAAGTAAGGCCGCTGCCTACTGTACCCTGTTTTGTAAGTCACCGAATTCAAAATGAGAGAATGGGGAGTCATTTTGGTTGTACAGAGAACACACTCTTATTTATGCAATCTACGTAGAGATTAAGATTCTCAACCCCGATCTTAATGAGATAAGTAAGAAGGGGCATGCCAGGCCAAAGTAAGAAGGAAGTTAAGAAAAGTGTGTGGGGGGGGCAATTAAATGGGGCAGACAGGGACTGGTTTGCTAAGTACGTCCGTACTTTAACAACTTAACAATAAACATACGCACGGAAAGATAAGGCCTATGGCCTTCTTAAGTCAGTTAAGACCATGAAAAATGAGGGTGTTAACGGTGTTGTCCTGCAACTTAGGTGCATATAATTGTTAACTTATCTCCTTTTGAACTGTGAACACGGTCCATAGCGATGTGGCTCTTAAGTAATTATGAAATGAAAACTCCACAATTTTAAGGTCTTAGCATTGTAATATTTAAGATTATGCTTATTTAAAATGCTTCAAAATTTCTTTGCAAGCATACAGAGATGTAAACTTTTCACCTTATTACTTTACTTAAATATGCTTTAAAAAGAGGGCGAATGTAATATGATGGCCCTTATTCACAATCCCGCACGTATTGTACATATGTCCTTAATTTACCGATAATAGCTACTACGCATGCGTAGTAGCTATTTTATGTAATCTACGTATCGTTTTGTTACGTAGATTGCATATATGCGGTTTTGGTTATTGGTAAATTAAGGATGTATGTGTAATACGTCCGGGGGGGGGTGAATCCGGGCCGATATTACTAGATCACAGTAATATTAATGGTCTCTTATGTGAACTCTTTACACCCACTTATATAGAAGATACTTACTTTATTCATAATCTGAGCATTACTCTTTGCCAATACTAACTCCATGGAGTCAGCTGGACTGGTAAATTTCAGGGTATCTGGGTGCTGGCGGTATTTCTTCTCACTGACAATTTCCATGGCCTTCCTGTTTTTCTCGGCTTCCTGAGATCCATAAGGAATCCATCCGACTCCTTTGACAAAGTCATTGTAGTCAGATTTATAAGCATTCTAATAATATGAGAAAGAAAAGATATGTGTTAGAAATATACACTCTGAGGCACTGTACCAATTAATCTCATCTTTATCATTTCAATAAATCCACCACTTGTAGGCTTAGGAACGAATCACAGAAATACCCTCATGCCAAAACTATTGCCTAACGATAAGGTAAGGAAGATAAACCACGGAAAATGGAAAATAAGACTTTTTAAAAACAATTAGTACCACATATGACCACTAGAGGGATCCTTCCATCAGATATCAGTAAATGCAGTTTGTAGACTACACTAGGTCAATAATGTTATACATGTATTATATATTGCACATGGGGTGCAATATGCATCATTAACAAATGTAATGTGGCACATGACAAAAAGTATTGGTGAAATAACATGCATGGGATCCCAGTATTCTCCCTGTAAAAATTTCCTGGTCCCCTAAATTCCCATTCATATGTAACATTTATTTATTGGAAATCCACAACAGAACTTTTCTTTATGTTATTACTTAGCAAAAGTGGAAAAATAAAATTATAATAGGAAAAATGCAGGCTCAATGAACAAAGGGTAATTACAATAGTGGATGCATCTGGTAATGATCAGGTTTGGATTTTCACAAAAGGTAAACACAAACATTTCAGTGCAAATTCCCAAACCTTGATTCCAATCTAAGCCCCCCACCCCCACCCCCCCGACCCACATAAGGTCATCCATAGTAATCTAGTTAGGAACACATCTTCCATCTACCTCCAGTGCATTGCCACTGACACTTACATCACTCTGTATCTGCATCCTGTTTCTGGACAGTTGCAGACTCATGGCATCGGGAAGCAGGTTGTAGCTGTGTATAAGATGTTTGTAGTTGGTGTTAGTGGCCACATTTTGGGCCAGTTTTGCCGCAGTAACGCTGAACATGTCTACAGGAGTGTGGAACCGAGTCTTGGACTTCTCGTAGTCTTTCTTATATTCCCGGTCAGACTGCATCTTTGCCACATGCATGAAGTGGACCAGTTTAGGATCATCCTGTAGGCTGCGGAATCCAATGTGCTTGCCCCTGGTCAACTCATAGGCTTTCTTGTATTTATACTGTGTGACCAACAACAAATAAAGTAATTAGCAACAAAGGACAAAACATATGGCAGAATTAAGCGTGACA
>WWET01000283.1:773770-800879 GCA_011038615.1 Limnodynastes dumerilii
GAAACACTGCTCACTCTATATATATATATATATATATATATATATATATATTTATACAAAGTCATTACTGCTACCAAATGTAATGGAAGAAGAAAAATCCAACAAAATTTCTACCCTCAATGGACAACCAAAGTGTTTAAGATAAACATGGGAACCCTTAATTCAGTAAAAGGCAGCATATAAACAATAGGCACTATGGCCGGTATTCAGATTACTGAACGTATAACATATACGCCCGATGTTTAGCGATTTTTACTACTGTGCATGAGTAGTAATTTTTTTATGTAATCTACACAACTTTTTCTTCCGTAGATTGTGTAAATGCGGTCTAAAAGAGCGCATTTACGCAATCTACGTAAGAAAAAGATGCGTAGATTACCATGAAAAATATATACGCATGCGCAGTAGTAAAAATCACCACACAGTGTGCCAGGACTTAGGGTACTGTGAGCCGGACAGTAATGCAGCCAATAATGTAGACACATTATCTGGGTACCACTTCTAATAACATTCCGCAGTGGTGACCCAGGCAATGAATCTGTGTCTATGGCTGCATTCTTGCCTGACTATGGCTGCTGGGAGAGAGAGGTGGGATTTTTACATGACTAAGCGTCAGTAAGATCTAAAAAGAGACAACATCTTGAGGGCTTTGGGGGTAAATGAAAGAAGAAAGGGGACAGGATGGATATGCGGTGGGTAGGTTGGAGATATATGGGAAGGGGAGATTGGGGATTTAAAAAAATGGCCACATTCAGCACTACAACATATGTAGCTCTATAAATTGGATCCAGAATCAATAGCATATTGTGGAGGCTAATATATGGAATATTTAGAAAAGTAGCTATTCCCTCTTAATATATATTTTAACATGAGCAGGTGTCACATTTCCTTACATCACTCTGGATCTCCATCATGTTTCTGGACAGCTGTAGGTTCATGGCGTCTGGCAGCAGAGCGTATGAGTGGATCAGATGCTTGTAGTTTATGTTGGAGGATATTTCTTGTGCTTTCCTTGCTGCGGTGACGCTGAACATATCCAGAGGAGTGTGATACTTTGTCTTGCTCTTCTCGTAGTCTTTCTTATATTCTCGATCGGACTGGATCTTCGCAACGTGCATGTAATGGACCAATTTGGGATCATCTTGAAGACTACGGAATCCAACTTGCTGACCTCTGGCTTTTTGATAGGCTTGTTTATATTTGTACTAGAGTGTGATGATATAAACAACAATCTCTTAGTATTATAAAGATAGCAGGATAATAGATAGATACACAAGGTATTAGTGATATCAGAGAATCAACGTGCCTCTCTAAGGCTAATAGGTTCTACTGAATTGTAGAGCTTCCATTCTAACTCACTGTGAGCACCATGTAGAGTTGTGTGCCCGCAACAGTTTATAACATGTGTGAGTATATGTGGTATATTTGCACTGCATATGCTCAGAAGACATCCATGCGCCAATGTGTATGATGATGAGCACGCAATTTAGACATACGCCACCTTACATTCAAAGGGTGGCCGGGGTACTGATGGTTCCAGGTGTAGAAACAATGTACATGAGATGTTGAGTTAAAGATTACACAATTGTGGCACTTTTAATTGTATTGACTTGCACCCGCTAGACCCTGGTACATATACACAAAATATGGGTTCTGGGACACCTTTACAATAATGTCCGCATACTGTGACTCATCATTGCATGCTTATTGTGTATACTTTGTGTATACTTTGCATCATTATACTATTACCAAGGCAATTGCGCTAAACTTTACATTGGGTCCAATGCCTGCCCCCAATTTACTCATTTTTTTTAGCTTCTTTCATTTATTATCTTATTTATCCTTTCTAATTCTGATAAAGACAAAAATGCAGACAATGGACCGGATCCAGACTAAAGAACGTTACCCCACTTACACTCACAGGTCCGGATTCACAGTTACGTAGATTTCGTCTTACGTACGTTGTTTTAAGAATTGAACTATTACGCATACATAGTAGCTTATTTACGCTATCTACGTATCGTACCAAGACAAAAACTACGTAACTGTGAATCCGGACCACAAAGTGCAGGGGTCTGCATCAGGTTCTACGTCTTTAAAGATCACTCAAAGACGATAGTTCATTACACACCTACATCGACGTTAATCATGCTGATCAATCTATTAATCAAGCTGATAATCTTTTAAAGGATAAAACAGGTATTGTGCAATATGGAAGAAATGACATTATACTCACATCACTGGCAATGTTTCTTGAAGCCTTGGCAGCTTTAATAGAAATGGCATCTGGTTTGAGATCATAACCTTTAGCGATGTCCTTAAGCCACTCAGCTTTATAGCTTTTCTACACGTGGCGGGAGAAAGAGAAAGGAGAGTTCGTGTTAGCGGTCTATCTGCATTATGTTATTTAAACTCTAATGAAACTTGCTCAGGTAGATATTGATATTTGAACTTTGATAAGGAAATTTGATATCTGATATGTGATAATCTACTCTTTTATATGTTACTACTGCCCAAGTTACATCTCTTTTACTTAACTCTTAATACCCCAATAACTCATCAGTATTAACCCCTATGCAAGTAGAGGTTAGAATTCCAACACTGATACAGCCACCAGCTGAATGGCGTCTGAAAGTTGCTGTTGGGAACAGTTAACTATTTCTACCCATTCCCAATAGCGATAGACGACGGCTGTGGCGGGCTCAGGTTAGGGCTCAAAAATTGAGGGTTAGGGATAGGCTTCAAGAAGGGAGGATTAGGGTTAAGGCTTAAGGGTTAGGCTGTGGGACATGGAGGGTTAGGGCTCAAGAAGGGGAGGTTAGAGTTGGGCTGTGGGAAACGGAGGGTTAGGGAAGGGTTGAGGTTAGGGCTAGGATGCAGGTTCATACATATCAGAGGATCACTCTTCGCTTCTGCAGGAGTCGCATCACCGCTGCTTTAGAAAATGGAGACTGCCGGCAATTGCCACTTGTCGCCATTCAATTCAACCGGCAAACCACAACCAACTGACAGACTTTCCTTTGTGTGGTAGTTGTAAATGAAGTATTTGCCGAAGAATCTACAAAATCATTTACTGTAGCCCTGCTTTGAGTATAGCAACCTGCTCTTATTTGTGTTTCCCTGGTGTTTATCCTTGAGTGAATTTTTTTGCTATCTCCATTGTACCAAGGGCATTAAGCTGATTTTGGGATCATACTCACTTCACTTATATTAACGGCGTTGGCTTTGGCTTGAATAAAGTTTGGATCGTCCGGATTAAGGTTATACTTGTGTTTCAAGACTTCACCAGCTGCTTTGTATGTTATCTAAAAGCAAAACAAAGGTTACGGTTAATAAACAAGATGACAATTCAGATGATAAGACGGTTACTACGAACGTTAATCATACTGGGGTAGATCCAGAACTACGTTTGCCGTAAATTTATTTGCGGAGCGTATTTTCGTGCGCGTAAATTCGTTACACTCCCCTCGGCACACCCCTTGCACGGACGTATTTTGTTAAGATACGCTTTCCAAACCCTACCTTAACTTTTTACAACGTAACCGCAGTCATACGCTCGCGTACGTATGGCCTAAACGAATTTACGCAGCTAAGCACGCCCATACTGTACACTTTAAATACAACCCTCCGCCTACTTCACGTATTTCACACGTATTTTGTTAGAACATAAAATTGGCACGCCCACGTGTAAGTAACGTAAAATTGGCATGCCCACGCGTAAGTATTTACATGATACATACGTGAATGGCCCATACGTTCACAATTACGCTACGTTACTGAGCGTATTTTCTATGTTGCGCATGCACAGTGCGTACAAAACAGTGATTTTATGTCTCTGCCACGCGTAAATTCACTCTGAAGCGTTGTTCTGGATCAGGCCCACTGTCAGTAATTGGGCGATATTTAGCTCAGCGCAAAGATGGCTGATGAAGAGCGCCCTATGGAATTGCATACGTTTGAGGCTAACTCCATCTTTGCGGCATTGTGTACTGCAAGACAGCATTGAATATCCCCCATGATGATGGAAATTTTTAGTAGATGAAGCTAAGAACTTGAACCACTTACATCGCTCCTCTGTTTCGTGTTATATTGCGCCAGAGCTATATCCATAGAATCTGGGATACTTGTGAATTTGAGAGTATCGGGGTTCTGACGATACTTCTTCTCACTTATTGCATCACCGGCTTTCTTTGCTTTTTCCACGTCCAAAGAACCCAACGGTGACCATCCAACACCTTTGAACCAGCTGTTGTAATCTTCTTTATATAGATTCTGAAACCAAAAATACAGAGTTGACAGGTAGAGTCCACATAGGTACCTAGAGAAGGCCTGAAGAACCTCTTGAAGGCCATACTCACATCGCTCTGAATTTGCATCATGTTTTTGGACAACCCCACACTCATTGCATCCGGTAAGAAGGTGTAGTGATGGATGGGCTGCTTATAATTGATATTTGTAGCCACCTGCTGGGACTTTTTGGCGGCTGTAATGCTGACCATGTCTAGAGGAGTGTGATACTTGGTCTTGGTCTTTTCGTAGTCTTTCTTGTAGACACGTTCTGACTGCATCTTGGCCACAGCCATGAAGTGCACAAGCTTAGGATCATCCTGGAGACTTCTAAAGCCAATATGCTGACCCCTGGCTTTCTCATAGGCTTGTCTGTATTTGTACTAAAATAACGATAATTTAGAAGCAAGGTTGTTAATTGATTATGTTTTGTATTATCAATTTATTTTTTGGTGGAATTGAAATGGATTGATGACACTACGACATACAGTAATCTTCAATATCTATAATAAGTATTCTCTTTTATACAGAGTTACAGTTGGATAAAACATCATCTTAATAAACCCATCAAGACTCACATCGCTGGCAATATTCCTTGAAGCTTTTGCAGCAACAATAGGAATTGAATCTCCCAAAACATGGTGTCCCTTAGCGATAGTTTTCTGCCAGTCCTGCTTGTAGTACGTCTGAAAGAAAAGAAAACTATTTATCAACAGAGAAAAATAGATAGATATGAGATAAATAGATATGAGACAGATATATAAGATATATAGATAGATTGATAGATAGATATGAGATAGATAGATAGATAGATAGATAGATAGATAGATAGATAGATAGATAGATAGATAGATAGATAGATAGATAGATATAAAGAGTTGTGTCCATATCACTCTGGCAGCATTGTGAGGGAGTGACTTACATCACTAATGTTGGAGGCATTATATCTGGCTTGGATGAACTGTGGGGCATCGGGGGTTAAATGGTATTTGTGCAAAGTCTTCTCTCCAGACGATTTGTAGAGTCTCTGAGGAAAACAAAACACAGAACAGTTTAAAAGATAAGTCACAATTTTGACTTATTATTTCTCATGATGCATTTGTATTATAATAATACAATGGAATAATAGAACTCCCACAGCATCAGCCTTACACTGTGCTACAATGATAAATTTAGGCCTGATAACAGTATTGATGAAATGGGAAAATAATGCAACACAAGCAATATATTTTCACCCTGATTTGTGCAGTAATAGAACATGCATTTATAATCGGGTCGTAGTATATTGAGACTACAGCATGGGATGAAATCACTGTAAATCATATCTCTCAGTATATTATGGATTAAATGCAGCACTTTATGTTGATTAAGGGATGCACGTTATTCCAAGCTAGTGGTTTTGCTGAAAATTTGCTTATCCTCAACCATCCAATAGAATACAGCCAGGGGCGGATTGGGAACTTAAAGTGGCCCTGGAAAAAAGAATCTGCAAGAGGCCACATGTGGGAAGGACCAGCTATTGGTGGGGAAAACTGGATTAGTAGAGAATAAAGAACCTACTGACAAGTATTTCACATTCCAATAAAGAGCTTTATAGGGACCTCTATGCAATGCAGTTAGTCACTGCCACATAGAGCATCTAAGTTACCACCAGCCAATACATAGAGCATCCTAGTAACCACCACCCAATACATACAGCATCTTAGTGACTACCATCCAATACATACAGAATCCTAGTGACCACCACCCAATGCAAACAACATCCTAATGATCTCCATTTTATACAGACATAATTTTAGCAACCACCACCCATAACAGTCAACATCCTAGGTTTCTTCAAATAAAATAGGAGCTGCTGAGTGGCCTCCAGAGGCCACCGGCCTACCGGGGAAATCTCCTGTAAGTCCTATGGCCAATCCGCCCCTGAATACAGCCACATCTTTAATATGCTTAGTCAATGTGGTTGTACTGTATTCTATTTGGCAAACTAAGCACGTTGTGGGAGGAAGAGACATCTGTAGAGTAGCAGGTTTACGTAAAACTTATTTGTGGCCTATAAATTGTTAAAGCAACCAATACTTTACATGAGTAAAAACTTCTCCTCGCACAAGTGGCAGATTAAACTCTGTGGAGGCCCCTAGGCAGCCAAAATCTTGGGGCCCCCCTCCTAAATGATCACCTATTACATTTTTTATTTTACCTACCAACACTTTTAAAAAAAAACAGTATTTTTTCTGTAGAGTTTTTAATGTAAAGTTTACGTTTCTTTGAGTGTATTATCAATTCTATCTTTTGTTGCAGGGCCCCTAAAAGCCATAGGGCCCATAGGCCGGTGCCTACTCTTTTATTTTGGTAATCCGGCACTGCCTAACACCTACAAGCTATGGAGTTACCTGCTAAAATTATTGCCAAGTGAATACATCTAAGCGGAAAGTTACTCACATCACTGAGCTGGAGGGCATTTGTCTTAGCCTGGACCAGGACTGGGGTATCAACAACACTGGTAAACTTGATCGTATCTGGGTGTTGGCGATAATGCTTTTCATCTAAAGCCGCCGCTGCCTTTTTGGCTTTCTCGACATCGAGAGACCCAATGGGGATCCATCCTGTGCCTTTCAGCCAACCCAAGTCTGACTTGTACAGGTTCTACAAAAAAAAAACAATTGTGTGAATAAAACAATCTCATAGGAGTGTGCATAAAAGTCACAACCTAGAGGTCTAATAAACTCACATCACTCTGTATTTCCATCATCTTTTTGGACAGCTCAACACTCATGGCATCTGGAAGATAGGTGTAGTGATGGATAGGCTGTTTATAATGGATACCACTAGCAATGTCTTGTGCCTTCTTGGCAGCCACCACATTGACCATATCCAGTGGAGTATTGTATTTGGTCTTTGTCTTCTCATAGTCTTTCTTGTATTCCCGTCCAGACTGTATTTTGGCCACATGCATGTAGTGGACAAGTTTGGGGTCATCTTGAAGGTTGCGGAAACCAACAAGTTTTCCTTTCTGTGCCTCGTAAGATTTCTTGTACTGCACCTGTAAACCAGGACAAAGGTAATTAGTCTGCCTGTATAAACTTGGACTGACACAACTTATATCAGATCGTAAAACTATTTCAATGCAATTCAATTCTCTAATGTGCAAAATAGAGATGCAAGAAAGAATCCACTTTAAGACATTACAGTATATTATAAGAACCTCTCAGCTTTTTCTATGACTTAAAGACTAAAGCGGACTTTTGAGCTTCCCCCAATATTGTTTTTTCATGCATCTGAACTGAATGAATTCCCAGCAGAAAGGGCTAGATCCAGAGCTACGTTTCCATTACGTTTCAAGACGTAGCGTATTTACGCTAGTGTATTATGCACTCCCCTGGGCACTCTCCTCACTCGTAAGTACTTTGGCCGTTTTACACTTGCCGAACCCTGCCTTAACTTTACACAGCTTAAGTACAGGCTGAACGTACATAACTGCCTAAGTACGCCCACACTGTATGTTTTAAATGCCTCACCCCGCCCCTTTGTACGTCGTTACGCTGTTGATACTAGCCTGATACGTACATTCAGAGTTACGTGGCGTAACATCTGCCGCGCACATGCACAGTCCATACAAAACAGCGTTTTTACGTAAGCGGCTAGCGTGCTTAGTTCTGGATCTACCCCAATGACCTTAAGACACTTTCAAAAGAGGTGCTGGGTTGTGTCGCATTCCCTGTTAGTGAAATGTACAGAATTGGCTTTCATGCTTAGGACAAGAAAAAAGCTTATTTTTCGCTATTGAGAAGTGGAAAACACCCACATTTTTGTGTAGTGAGTACGTAGGAACGAGCAGCATACTTCCGGTAGGGATCTGGGGCCCTAATTCACAGATCAGTTTCAGCATCGACTTCTGTACATTACATACAGAAGTTGTAAAAAAAAATGGTGCGGCGAATGCGCCGACCGATGCTGCACTCCGTTCGGATCAGAGCCCCCTAACCAGGGGGACGTGGCCACTCCTCATATGTAGGAAATACGCATGGGGGTGGGATAATGTATGCAAATCGTACAGTAAAGGCTTGGCTAAGCACTTACGTACCATTCAGTATCCCGCAAGTAAGTGTTTCTGTTCAGTATACTTAGAGAAGGGTCCCTGATGGCGGATTCACTCCCCACACATAGGAGAGCAGGGGGAGTTCCCTGCTCTCCTACCTTCAGACCTCTGAATCGGGAAATCCGTATGGTAACCTCCGCTTACTTATCTGTGAATCCAGCCCTGGATCCTCAGTATACAGACTTCCTTACTGGTAGTCTTTCTGTCGGCAGGGCGGCCGGGACGGGACATGGTGAGATGTATATACGCATACGCTATGTGGCAGGTGTTTACATTTTACAGTAAATGCGTTGTAACTACCTTGGGCTAGATCCAAAACTAAGTACGACAGTGACGTTACGCAAGCCACATGCGTAAATTCGTCTCTTTGTACGCTCTGCGCATGCGCACGCAGATGTTACGCATCATAACTCTGATTGTTCGTAACACGTTCGTAACAACGTATGAAGGGGCGTGTCATCCCTGCGCAAGCAGAAAATATGCATTGTAGGTGGAGGGAAGCATTTAAATTGTACAGTATGGGCTGGGTTAGGCAGTTACGAACGACAAGACGCTAAGTACGAGTGCGGTTACGCATAGAAAAGTTAAGGTAGGGTTTGGTACTCGTAAATCAGCAAAATTACGACCGTCCGATGGGAGTGCCCGGGGGGGATGCATTATACTTACGATACCGTAAACACGCTACGATAGTATACTTAAAGGGAACTTAAGTCTGGATCTGGCCCCTTATGCCCAATTCAGGTTTTCGTGCCATCCCCAGTGCAGGAGGAGTGCCTTGCTCTCCTGCATGCAGAGGCTAGCGTATAAAATCAAGTATTAAGTTTGGATACTGCTCTACACTTGTGAGAGTTTTAAATTTTGAAAGTTCTATAACGATGTAACTGAACTCTTTTAAGTTTATGATTATTTTCAACTAAAGAAACTCTGCTGAGCTGTGAGTTCTATGTCACATGATCATGAATAACACTTACATCACTGGCTGCTTTGCTAGCAGCTTTGGCAGCCTTGATTGATATAGCATCTACTTTAAGATCATATCCCTTGGCCTTCAGTTCCTCCAATCCTTGTTTGTAGTAATTCTGGGGGGGGAAAAATAAAATAAAAGATAAGAGTTTGCTTAGTAAATCAGAGCTGCAGAATATTTGAGTCAGTAGAGAAGAACCCTTACATCGCTGAGGTTGTAAGCATTCACTCTGGCTTGCAGGAGATCTGGGACATCTGCAGGTAGGGAATACTTGTGAATAACCTTCTCACCTTCTGCTTTATAAAGAATCTGTAAATAAAGAAAACATTACGTCAGTTGTATTATTCTATCTAAATAAATGTGTTATTTTGTATCCATGCAGGTACAGCGTCCTATGGAAGCAGGTTGGACCCACATTGACTCGCAAATAAGCGAGAGGCGCCAGGGAGCAAAGGAAGTTCTGGGGGCACTACACGTCGTAAAAATAAAAACTGGTGCATTGCATGTGGTATAATCATGTGACCTAGAGACATTATTATGGGGGATAATCATGTGACCTGGAGACATTATTATAGGGATAATCATGTGACCTGTAGACATTATTATGTAGGATAATCAGGTGATCATAAAATTAGGAGGCCTCATTTGTTTTATTAGGGATGCCAGAAATACATAATATTTTGACCAATCTGCAACTTTGGTGCCCCTGCTTGGAATTAGTGGCACTACAGGTGTTGTGAAACAACAAGACCCATCATGTTTTACCAGATATGAGCTATGCTTATGTTGTTGGAGGATGCTGGGAGTTGTAGTTTCAAAATATAAAGGTTGCCTACAGCCAAAGTAGACAGGCAACTTATACAATCCAGAAACTGCATGGGGTTACAACAGGCCATAGATTAACCATACTCAAAGAAAAAAAAGACACATTTCTTTGTAATAAAACATCTATTAATGAATAAAAGTATCAAAAGCTATACCAAAGAAACCTGACAATAAGCCAGACAGTAGCTGGAGGCCACAATACACAATAGCTTGGGGACCAATCACTGTTATGAACTGCACACAAGGATATAGGGTTAGACTTACATCACTCCTCTGCTTCTGGTTAATCTTTGCTTGTACCATTACAGGATCATCTTCTATTGAAGTGAACTTAATAGTATCTGGGTGCTGGCGGTATTTCCTCTGAGAAAAGAAACACAATATTGGCAAATAATTACATTTGTTCGTGATTTATTTCAATAAAGCCGGTATTTTTTAATTGTATTATTCTTAGTTTATCCTTAATGACAATGAAGAGCATGGACAAGGTGGAGGAGGAGCATGAACAGGGACAAGGTGACAATTATTTTTTTTATTATTATTATTGTTTTAAGGATTTTGGCAATGATTCAACCCACATTAGTTTTTGTCGTCATCGCAACTGGAGCCATTCTATAACTGGGTAGGTTAAGGGACTGCACACAACTGGACTGGTTATAGAAATTAAACCATGAAAAAATGTCTATGAGAATGGACTATGCTGGACTGGAGAGGGACACAGTAATTACCTCATTCAAAATCTGTGCACCCTTTTTAGCATTTTCAACATCCATGGATCCATAAGGAACCCACCCACAGCCTTTTACCCAGCTGTTATAATCTTGTTTGTAGTCAATCTGGAAGACAGGAGATAAGAAATTATACATTAGTTATATACAGGTAAAATGCACTTACTCTATGTCCTAGGCTGCAGTTACTTACATCACTCTGGATGGTATAAGCTTTCTTGGCTAGTGACAGGCTGACACTGTCAGGAGGGTAGAAGTAATTGTGAATAGGGTGCTTATAATCCAGGTTGCTGGCAATCGCTTGGGCTTTCTTGGCCATTGTGACTGTTATCATGTCCAGGGGTGCAGAATATTTGGTCTTTGTCCTTTCATAATCTTTTTTGTATTCAATCTGCAACGAATACAGAAAAAACCCTTGTATTAACAGCATATCAGGATAACAATACTACAAGTTCCGAGGATAACAATACTATGTAAGAAGTTTTCCATACATGTGATAAATCCTATACTTTTGAAAATATTTGAGCCCCATAGTAATCTAATGATTATTTTTCCAATCATCTGATAAACGAGTGTTTTGAACGATATTGTGTACACTGCAATCATTATTCCCGACCGAAACAGAGGGCTGGATCTAGACCTAGTTAAGTGCTTGATTGCAGGGGAGTTATATTTCATCTGTTGCAAACAGTTTTAGAGATAAGAGGTGATTTTTCCTATCCCAAGTCTAAATAACAGTGTGATAGTAAAGCTGGTCAGTATCTGTGTGCAGTAAGCAATTCAAAGATATATCCCTGCATGCAAAGAATACAATTACCTTGACTCCCCCTGAAATCAACATGGTTTAGCCCAGGAGTAACTAAGTTCAAGCACTTAACTAAGTCTGGATACAGGCCAAAGTCCTCAAAATTATTTGATTGCAACATTTGAACAGTTTAATTTCACAGATCCAACCATTAGATAATGAAGGCACAACCTAAAATCATGTGTAGACAGGCAAAAAAAATCTTCCGTAACATCATTTATTGTTTGAAAAACTGTAGTGTTTACGGGGCTTTACCCTCAGTAACATGATGCATCATGGGTAGTTTGGAGAAAACAATAGACTTTGCTAAGTTGAATAAAAGTGTAAAATGACCTTAAATTTTCTTGACAAATAAATAGAAATTTTTTGGGAAAATGTAGAATAATTTGTTAGAAATAAATGTTGATTGGGAATTAGGTAGGATGATTTATTTATTATTAAATAAACAAGTATCTGTTTAATAAATTAGTTTATCACATTAACATACAAAAAAATTACTTCTCTGTGATTAACATCATTAACTCCAAGGGGCCTCTTCTGATCATGTAAATAAAATTATTACTTAATATTCTGCTATTTCATTTTTAAAACAACTTTCACAGCACAGAATTCTATTTTATATTGCTCAACATTCCGTTTGTTATAACTGTGATATTTTGGGATTTACCTCCTGTCTGTAAGGTTTATCCTCTCATCAGACCTCCTTCTTAGGGGCAGTTAATACTATTTTAAAGACGCAGTGCTTTAAGAATAGACTTTCAGCCCACATAATAAATAAATGTGAACATAACTGCTGCCACAGCTTTAAATACACTTGATGCATCATATTCCCACGTCTACAAGGGTAAAGTTAATTCTCTAGACACAAGACGGCCATAGTTCAGTCATGATGAAATATCTTGCCTTCAGTATTAAATACCTCAAAATAATATAGGAGATAGCAGTAACACACTAACGGCTAGATTTTCTAACCTGCACACAAAGAAAATGGAGATGTTGCCCATAGCAACCAAGCACTCACTTTCCAATTGCATACTAGAGAATATCAGGTAGATCTGATTGGTTGCTATGGGCAACATCTCCACTTTTCTACACTTTTCTGAATCTAACTTTTTTTAGTTAGCTAAAATCACAAGTCTGTGTCAATATGCCCTGTAATCCCCAAATCTGCCTACTCAGGGTTTCTTGTGAATTACTAGATTGCCTGAGCTTCATATGTTGTCTGCCTTTGATATATAACAGCAGTGTATGATGTGACTTTTAGTTCCACAATGACTCACTAGTCAAATGTATCCACTTCTAGAATATAAATGTATGTATAAAACTCTCCTTTCCTAGATTACATATAAAGAACTTGACAATATACTGTAATTAGATTAATCGGTCATGCAAAATTGATATTCTCAATAAAACTAAATGAGACTCGGGACCTACATAGTTACATAGTTGATGAGCAGGGGCGTTTCTAGAAATGAAACGCCTCCTCCTCCTCAGACGCCCCCCCCCCCAACCCGGGCCCACCCCCTTGTGCAGACCCCCACAAGGGCTCCCCCTCTTCTTCTTCTCAACCCCATCCATATCTATACAAACGGAGACGGCCTCCAGCAGTCTTCGATTCCCAACAGTGCACTGCGCAGCCTCACGCTCTGCAAACAGAAGAGGAACATGAGGCTGCGCAGTGCACGCACGCCTGACGTCCCCATGTGACACACGCGCGCAGTGCACTGCTGGGAACGGAAGGCTGCTGGAGACCGTCACCGTTTGTACAGAAATAGGTGGTACTGGGATCTTTCATTGCGTGCAGGGTGCGTGCCGCCGGCGGCCCCCTTTTCTGCCCCTACACTCTGCACCCATGGTAGATACGCCACTGTTAATGAGGTTGAAAAAAGACAACAGTCCATCATGTTCAACCTATTTTGGATCTCCTGGGATCCCTATCTTTATATTTGAAGTTAATCCATATGAAGTACAGTGAGGGCTGGGTTTAACCCTTCCGTACGGTCCTGTATTCTGCAAGCACAAAGAAGCATGTGGAATATTTAAGGTAGTGTCTAGTGCGCAGATCCCCTATCCGTACAGGATAGAAGCGTGCCCTGTTCTCCTGCGTGCGGTAATTTGGATCACAAATTCCATACGTATGCCTCTGTTGTGGACAAAATTTGCTTTTAATTGTGGATCAGGCCTTCACTCACACAGTGCTTTAGACCATAGACTTACATCACTTTGGTTACGTGCCACTTTAGCAGAATGTAACATCTTGGGGTCATCGTGGATACTAAGAGCTCCAATCATCTTCCCTCTGCTCAACTCATAATCTTTCTTGTATTCCACCTGCAAATAAAATAAACATGTCACGAAAATGTTCTACATGCCAACAAATGCCGAAATATCCTATACAGTGTTACACTTAAGATTCCAGAAGCATGTGACAGCAGGGCAAGCAATGTGTCATTGTAGGGTGTATATATATATATTTAAACAATCTGTATTTACTACATTTATTATTAGGGACGTAAGTAGTACCGTACAGTACTGTACAGCCAAAAAAGCTCACAGAATCAGCCTATCCCATGTTTACTTACATCACTGGCTTTCTTTCTATTGGCTTTTGCTGCCACCAATGGGATAGCGTCAATTTTGATGTCAAACTTCTTTGCTTTGCTCTTATTCCAGTCATATTTGTACCAGTTCTGTAAAGCAAAAATCAAAATGTTGTAAATGTGTATCCATATCTATCTAATAAAATCTAATATCTATCTAATAATATCTAATATCTACCTAATAATATCTAATATCTACCTAATAAAATCTAACATCTGTCTAATAACATCTAATATATATCTAATAAAATCTAATATCTGTCTAATATGTACATAATAATATCTAATATCTGTCTAATATGTACATAATAATATCTAATATCTTTCTAATAATATCTAATATCTGTCCAACATCTATCTAATAATATCTAATATCTGTCCAACATCTATCTAATATTATCTCATATCTATCTAATAATCTGTCTCATATCTATCTATCTATCTATCTATCTATCTATCTATCTATCTATCTATCTATCTATCTATCTATCTATCTGTCTGTCTGTCTGTCTGTCTGTCTGTCTGTCTATCTAATATTTATATAGTACAATAGATATTCAGAATGAACGTTATATATATAACACTATACTTGAATGCAATGGTATTTTGTGTTTTTGGTTTTTGTTTGTAGATTTTGATACAACAAAAACTTCTGAGAAAATGCTTTCGTGTTATAGCTATAATGTATATAGATGGGACACGGATACTTACATCACTGAGGTTGTATGCGTTAAGTCTGGATTGCAGGATAAAGGGAGAATCTTCTGGAATAGAACACTTGAATTTTTCACTCTCATGCTTTGCTTTATAATTCAGCTGAAAAAAAGAAAAGGAAATGAATAGGACATTGTGGACACAGGTACTCAGAATCTTAATTAGATTATAAAAATGTGTGATATTGGGCATAATTCTACGATGTTTGATATCGGAATCTAAATGTAAAGGTACCCAGTGACTCTCAGAAGTCAGGTTGTGAGAGTGGTAGTTGTAACAGGACAACAGCAGGTGGATGAGTTGGAATCTTTCTATTATCTATCTATTATTGATGAACCAACCTTTAAACTTGCACACCTTCTGTGAGGAGTGAGGCTGTGCCCCACCCCCGAGGATTTGAAGCACTGAAACAGATTGGGCAACTGCAGAACAGACACCCTGTAGCATGCCTATCAGTTATTCTACACATGAGTGGCCCGGCAATCATGCTGCTGATATTCCCAGCCCCAGTTGAGGATTCTGCAAGTGCCCTTGTCTCCATATACTTGACTATTTTGTCCTATCCTAGATTCTGCTAATCATACATCCCCCTACCACTGTTGTCCCATAGACTTTTGCTGTCTCTTTATACTAAATAACTTTTTAGTATAAGCTGTACAATTAGGCTTCTCTCAAGTTTTTGTAGTACATTGATAAAAGTTATTTTAGTTGTTTCTTTTTTAATATTGATATTTTTCTGTTTATTGACTTATTTGACTTTTAGTGATCCTCATATCCATCATATATATCTGTAAGACAAATATAATACAGACTTGCCAATTTGCAAATGATTATCAGGGAGATTGTGATAGCACCATCCAGGTACTGCACTAAAAGGGGTGTGTCCTGTACCACCAAAGCGGGTGGGTTCTTTATCACCAAGGGGTGTGTCCTGTGCCACCATAGGGATCTGTTCTTGGAATAGATTCACCTATGGGTGTGTCTAGCGCTGCCAGGAAAGCGATCTCTCAATAGAAAAGGTAGCATCAGTATTTATTTAGTTATTTATTGAAGAGACTAAAGTGTATTTTTCATTTCTGTCTCCATTGGAATCAGTCTTTGATTACATTTTGACCATCTCCATAGGTCTTAATGCTCGCAAACTGCTATTATACCCAAATTACTTCTGGAATAGAATCAGCATCAGAGAGATTGCCAAAACACTTCAGGGAGATCACAAACTCTTCAGGGAGTCAGGGAGAGCACAAACTCTTCAGGGATTCTATATATATAGATGGTCCATAAAATATGGACTAACAGAACTAACCTCATTGCAATGTTTATTCCCACATTAGCATAGTCTTCTACTACGGAAGGTATGGAGAGATGATAATCTCTAATATGGTCACATTCTGATTACTGTGTTTGTTGCTGAGGATGAATAGTCTGTAACACACAACTGCACTCGATACTTACGTCGCTAAGTTGCTTGGAATTCACTTGTGCTTGTAGGATTTCAGGGGAATCAGCTACTTGAGTGAATTTTAGTGTACCCGGGTGTTTTTTGTATACGAACTGCAAAAAAAAGAAATCTTTAAGTTACATAATACAGAATTAAAGGAAGTTGGACAACAACAGTTGAACTGGCCTTTGCATCACATACTTTTATGGACCCATGGAAGAAATTTGGAAAATTTGGAATATCTAAAACACGTGGTTTTTATACAAAACTACCAGCAACATTTTTTAGAAAGCTATTTGGAAGGGCACATGTCAAAAAATTATATATTTTTTCACCCATAGATTTTGTTTCCCCCCCCTAAATTTTTTTTTTTATTCCATGTTCAGGGCCGCCACCAGGTTTTTGGACCCTGAACACAGTCTGTGATGCTCTATGTGACATCATCTGTGACGTTGCATAGGAGGCGCGGCATCACGGCCCTCTGTTATGCAGTCTGCTACACCTCTCCAGCAGCATAAAATGCCAACTGCTGGAGAGACAAGGAGCCGGATCCAGAGGTAAGTACGCCAGGGTACTTCCACAAGTCATTTGCATATGTCCCCTGTCTAGGAACATCAGCGCTAGCGTACCTTCAGATGTGCGTAACTAACCCAATGAAGGGGCCGACCCTTCAGATACGAATGCCGTATGTCGGCCATACAGGCGGGGATTAGCATTTAAATGAAGGGTCGGGGCAGTGACGCACCGTCACGTCTTGATCTGCGTCCGTACAGAACGCCGCTCCGCACATATACAGAACGCTGCCTGCAGCTGTAGTTCTTTAAATACAATTATTCAGCTTGTGTGGCTGATTCTAAATTACTAATCAGCGTCAATAGCTGCTGGTTAATTGCGAATAAACAGGGCTCAGCCTTTATTGTCCACTCCATATATGATATCCTTACATGATAAGCTATAGTCATGGTATGATCAGTATTCCGACAGATATGCAGATTCTGTTATAACGCTGCTGTACAACCGATAGACAAACGGCACATTATTTGGGGAACTTACATCTTTACACAGATCTAATTTCTTGGAAGCCTCGTACTCTTGGGTTAACGTCTGGGGGAAGTAGCAGCTGGTTTTTTCATCTTCATAGTCAGCTTTGTAATTTTTCTGAATGAAAGAATGAAAAGAAAATGTTGTTTTTCAGGATTTGCGTCTTTTAATCTGGACGGTATATGAGGTGCGTCTATAAAATAACGAGACTGTGATTCCACCTAGTAAACAAAGCAGTCAGAAGCGGTTATAACTGCATACGTGGTGACCTTGAACATGTGGAAGAATGGGTTCCAGAAGGAACAACAGTTACCAGCATTATTATAACAGTTACCAGCATTATTATAAGGAAGTTTTGAAAAAGCTGAGAGAGAGAGTCGGAAAGAAACGGCCGCAACTGTGGAAAAATGGTTTCATTCTTCACCAGGACAATGCGCCTGCTCACACAGCACTGTCTGTGATCAACAATCACATTACTACACTTGAACATCCTCCATATTCGCCCGATTTAGCATCTTGTGACTTTTGTCTTTTCCCAAAAGATAAATCAGTGCTTAAAGGGACACATTTTGAGTCAGTTGAAGAAAACAGCAGATATGTTGAAACAAATGTCAGAAATTGATTTGCTCCATGCCTTCGACCACTGGAAAACAAGACTACAGCGATGTATTCGTGCAAATGGGGAGTACATTGAAGGGGACAAGCATTATATTTATAATCAGTCTCGTTATTTAATAGACAATCTGTGAAGCGCTCTATATTCTTCTCATTTAATAGACATACCTTGTATATAGCATGTGTACAGTATATTATATTATACTTACATCACTTAGTAAACCAGAGACTTTGGCGCAGTGCAGCATATACGGATTCTCGTAGCTGCCAATGTAATGTCCCTGAATGTTCTTCTGGTAGTGATCTTTGTATTTGAGCTGGCAAACATAGAAATTTAAATTAATTATATGCTTAAATCAAAGATAAAAAAAACACAAAACATAAAAAACAACAACAATATACCAAATATAAATAACAACAACAACAGAAGAAGAAGAGCAGCAGGGAGCCAACAGTGAAACAAATTTAAGCAGCAATCCTAGGTTTTACAGTATTTCTTTAACCTACTATTATAATTCAGTAGTTTTCTATTATGTCACGTACTATCATGTAGTGATTAGAGAGGCTTTGAACACCCCTCTGAGATCTACTCTACTCATTTTAAAATCATTCCCACCCAGCCCACCCCCATTTATTATCATATGGTAGGTTAAGTTTTAAGGCCTGTCACTTCATCAATTGTGAATATGTAAGTATGGCATACAGCACAACTGTACCTGGAGGATACTATAGTGGGGAAGAGGGTGTTAGTCCGGGCAACCCTATTTCCAATTTGGTAAAGCCACCAGCTGAATGGTGGCAGTTTTCATGTTTGAAATGGTCGGCTATAAAAAAGATTGCTATTGAGAGTGGACACCTATTTAGACCCATTCCCAATAGTGAAACTGAGGGGTCTAAAGTTAGGGTTAGGGCTGAAGGGGAAGGTTAGGGTTAGGCTGCAGGACACGGAGAGTTAAGATTAGGGATGAAAAAGGGGAAGATTAGGATTAAGGCTGAAGGGAAGGTTAGGGTTAGGAAGAAAGATGTGCCATTCAAAATACAATTCTTTGCGGCTCCAAAAGCTGGAATACCGCCGCAATTGAAAATTGAGATTGCCGGCAATTGAAGGTAATCGCTATTCAACTGCCGTACAATGGTCTTTCAGAAAATAGACCATTGTACCGGCAATCTACACCCCTATAGTGCATGAACACATTTGGCATATTTGTACAGAAACAGGAAACAATCGTAGATTTTTTTGCAGGATAAACATCTGAAAAGTCTCAAAAGATCACATAAGACACTCACGTCTGAGAAGTTCTTCAGGACATTATCAATCTGAAACTTGGGGGTATCACAGTAATTAATACTGGTTCCTTTTGCTTTCTCATATGATTCTTTATATAAAATCTAGAAGAAAAAATATATTAAAATTTATACGTATTATTATTTATAAGAATGTTTAGAATTTACAAAATTTAAATAAATAACAATAGACTATCCCCGCTGGATTCAGCCTTCTGTGCTGGGGCCAATCCCCCTGGATTCAATTGCCATTAGCAACCAGAGCCCTACTTTAAAACTTCCAATGCATCCTCACCTAAAATGGAAATTCATTGGAAGCCTGGTTTAATAATTATTGAGACTGAAAAATCGCCCATAATGTCTATGGGGCTGATTCAGAGATACGATTTCCACGGCACTTAGGAGCGTATATTTAAGATCTTAGAAAATTTGCATTACTGCGCATGCGTAGTAATAGTGCAACGCCGTCTACGTAGCGGTTAGGAGCGTAAATTCGCTAAGAGCGTAAGTCTGAATCGATCGCAAGCACTTAAGATCTTAAGTGCTGCGAATCTTTAAGATCTTAAGGATTTGCATGGAAATGGGCGGGGGGAGGCAGGGAAATGAGGGAAAGTGGGCGCGGGGTGACACTTAGGATCTTAAATGAACGCTACCACGTCACTTAAGATCCCAAATGACAGCGCAGAGTTAGGGTTAGTCAATGGTGGTCTAAGTTTAAGATCCACCGCTGTTTGCAAGGGGAGTGACTGTTTATGCAGTGGGCTGGAACATGGTAAGATCTTACCTAAGGTGCGTATATTTGCGATCTTTTCGCAATCGCATCTCTGAATCAGCCCCTATGTCTGGATCCGGTCCAAGCTGGATGCTCATTGGACCATACTAGTCATGGGGTTTGAATGTCTAATTATACTGCTTTACAACTTTCCAGCATGGATCCTTATATGCTGCACATGGGTCATAAAAATAGTTCCACCCTTCTCCAAATGCACCCAGCCCTTAAATGGCCTTATCTAAGCAAATTCTAAAGATGACAACCATGTTACAGCAAAAACCTAGCTAGGACCCCCCTCTGTTGTGGCCAGAGACTCAGAATGTCCTCTGTAATATAACATTCACAATACACCAATAAAAGCAGTAATAGTGTTACAACTTTCTAGACGTGTAGTATTCTGAGCCTCTATAGGGGCTGCTATCATGGACAGATGGCCAACTGCCATTATTGGACTCGTGTTTGTGTTAGAATACCTTCCTGGACATGTAATATCCCAATCACCTCTATAGAGAACTAGTTGCCTTCTGTCATTATTGAACTCATGTGTCTGATTACCAGCACCTGCTCAGTGAGTATTTATATCAGCACCTTGCTGAGCAGAGTGCTGGTCAATTGGTTTTCCAGTCTCCACTAATCTGTACTCCCGTCTGCATTTCTCTTGATGTGTTACCTGTTGTTTGGCCTCAGCTGGAACCTTGTCTGTGTCTGAGTTATTTCTTGCCTTTACTTCTTTACTTAGTTTATTCCTTGTTTGTTCTGTCCTTAGAACCTATGACCAGTGCCTCACCTGCTCTAGTCTATGCTTCCTTTCTGCATTAACTCGGTATCTGGTGTTCCCGTATACAGACATCCTTGTGTACTGTATCACTTTATCTGTATCTGTTACTGTGAACCTGTTTGGGTTAATTCCTGGAATCCGTTAACAGTGTTTTGCCTGCTCTTTTATATGTCTCATTCCTGCATTACCTCAGTATCTGGTGTTTCTGGACAAGATTCTAAACCCTGAAATGTTTAACTTACGTGCCTATTTTTCCGATTAAAGCTACTATGCGTGCATTTCGTTACGCAGATTGCGTACATGTGGTCTTTAAAGACTGCATGTACTCAATCTACATAAGGATAGCGTATAATAGTTACTACACACGCCTAGTAGCTATAAACGGAAAAATAGGCACGTAAGGAAAAAATTTTGGGGTTGTAAATCCAGTTCCCTATATCCAGCCATCCATGTGCACTGTATCTTTGTATTTGTTAATGTGAACCCATTTTGTTTGTGTATTTGTTTCATATCTTGCAGTAAATAATTACAAAAAGTAACACTTCCTGTGTGTGGGACTTCCATGCTTAGAACTTACATCACTCAGGGATCTTCCAGCTAGTTTGAGTTGGCGGAGCAGTGGGTTTTCTGTGGCAGGAAGAGTGTGGTAAGCTGTAGGTCCCTTGGACTTCTCATAGTCTGCTTTGTATTTCACCTATCATAATAATATAAAGAAAATCATGTTTTTACCACATCACACGTAGTTGCAGTATTTATTGCAGTGAGAAATGATAACCTACGTCCTTGAACTTTCTACTAAGACTAGATTAAATGGCAATAGGTTATTTGTAGGAAAAAAGGGCAATGTTAAAAATCACCTTAAATAAGAATCTCAAAACACAGGTCAATAACAAGGGCCCTGATTCCCAATTACATTATTAAGGGGACTTACACAAAATCTCTTGCGTAAGTCCCCTTGAAATATAACATCGGTGTATACGCACGTCAGATGCTATGTGTCTTACGTTCTAGTTCCATACGGAAGAACTTCATTCAGGCGGGGTTAAGCATAGTAATTCAGTGCCGGGGAAAGAGAGCAGGAAGTTGAGGTAGAGTTCCAGACACGTAAATGTCCAGACCTCCCCTTGAAATATGGGAGTGTCGTGCCGAATAACAGATCTGAATCTTGTCCAGCGTGTCTGGGGCATCGGATAAGCAGCTTATAGACAGATAATAGCCACTTTACCCAAAATCAACTACCTTCCGATGTCAGTGCTGCCCTTGTGTTGTAATACTTCTCTTCCGGTGAAGAAGGCATCCCTCCTATCTATCTATCTATCTATCTATCTATCTATCTATCTATCTATCTATTTATCTATCTATTTATCCAGAGAAACTTGGGTCCAATAGCAAGGGGGCACAAGTCAGTATGGGGAGGACTTGTACCATGTAACTCCAGCTGATAAAGTACCCATGACGAAACGCATGGAATTGGATGAGTTTCGTCTGCTAGTAGCCACAGCAATAAGCACAATCAGTTAAACAAATGGCACTGAAACACCCCAGATTTCTTGGTGAAAGCCATTGTTATGTCACATGCTTTTATTGCTGATAATTGTTGGCCAAAGATGTGTTAGTAAAGTATTTTAATGCACTACTCAAGCACTCAGATCAGTCAACTATCAATTTCTAGTTTAAAAAAGTAACAACAAACACCTTGAAACAAGGAGTTATTATAAACTGCAGTATTATGTGTAATAAATAAAAACATGGGGTGTAGTTCTAACCCTAACCATCCTCATCCCACAGCCTAACCTTAACCATCCTCATCCACAGCCTAACCCTAACCATCCTCATCCCACAGCCTAACCTTAACCATCCTCATCCCGCAGCCTAACCTAAACCCTCCCCTCTCTTCATCCTAACCCTAACCATCATCATTCCGCAGCTTAACCTTAACCCTCCCCTCTCCGCATCCTACACCGTCTTCAGACCACCGGACGTATTGCATATATGTCCGGTGTTTCCCGAAATTTGATACTGCGCATGCACAGTCATTTTTTAACGTAATCTACGTATCTTTTCGTTACGTAGATTGCGTTTTTGCGGTCTGAAAGACATAAATATTCTTTATTAGAAAGCTGTCAGCAATGCTGATACAGCCGCGATTAAGCTGTTGGCTGTATCTGTGTCGAAATAGAGATTGCCAAAGCTGCAACTAAATCACAAAACATGAATAAATATTACACTGTTATATATAGCTCTGTGCGTTATATAGCATTGTCATACCGTGCTGGCATTCAGCCTGGCCTTCTTGTCCACCTGGTATTGAGGAGTTTCTGTTTGCATGAAGTTGATTTGGTCTTTAACAGCTTCAAAGTCTTCACGGTATTTCCTCTGTAGGTAGAAAAACGTGAGTCTCAATGTGTCACTGTGTGTATGTAGCCATGTGTGTATGTCACATAGGATCACAGCTTCTACTTACATCGCTCAGATTGTCAGCGTTCATTCTGGCGACTGCGACCTCATAACATGGAGTCTGACTCCATCTACCTTTCACTTTCTTTCGGTAATCTTCACGATATTTTATCTGTGTTGGGAAACATATATATGCGAGGTTATCATAAGGGAAAGAAAATTCAGGTAAGGGAAGAAAATGTATGTAAAACAAATTGAGAAGGCGGCAGTGTTTATAGGACTGGCAATAGCAAGAAAAGGGAAGGCTGAAATGAATGAATTGCATTAGTGGCAAGGAAGGACAGGAAATTAATAAATGACAGTACCAGAAAGATGCAAGGACCGAAAATGAATGAACAGCATTAGAAGGAGGAGGAAGGACTAAAAATTATGTATGACAGTCGCTGGAGGAGGACATCACAGAGACTGAATGACTGGCAGTAATGGGGAGGGGGAGGCTGGAAATGGATAGATGAGGGTAACAGAAGGAGGGAATGGCAGGGAATTAATGAATAGTAGTAGTAGGTGGAGGGAATGGCAGCAAATAAATAAATGGCAGTAGCAGAAAGAGGGAATAAAAGTAAGTGAGTGATTGGCAGTAGCAGGAGGGGATACCGGAATGAAATTAATAAATGGCAGTAGCAGAAGAAGGGAATGACACAAAATGAATGTTTGGAAGAAACAGGAGGAAATATTGGCATGAAAAGAATGAATGGCATGGGGACGGAATGGTTAGAAATGAATTATTAGCAGTAAGGACTGTTAATGAATGGAGGATAAATACAGTAAGTGGAATTGTCAGGAAAAGAATGAATGTCAGTGGCAGGAGGAAGGAATGGCAGAAAATGAATGAATGCCAGTATAAGTAGGAAGGAATGCAAGGAAATGAATGGCAGAAGCAGGAAGAGGGGATGGCATAGAATAAATTAATATCAGTAGTAGGCAGAGGGAATGGGTAGAAATGAATGACTGGCAGGAACTGGAGGACATAAGGACTGGAAATTAATGAATGACTAAAGCAGGAGAAGGGAATGGCAGGAAATGAACTAATGGCAGTAGCAGCAGGAGTGAATGGAAATAAGTGAATGAACGCAGTAGCAGGAGGAGTGAATGGCAATAAGTGAATGAACGCATTAGCAGTAAAAGGAAAAGTCACACTTACATCGCTGAGCTGCTGAGTCACTTTCTTGGCCATCTCAATATCAGGTCGATCAGCCAGTGAAGTGAACTGAAGCATCTGTTCATCGTGACCCTTCTTATAATTGATCTGGAAAAAGAAGAGTTTCCATTTATTTTTGCTGCATATTTAGGTGGGAAGGGGGTGGCGGGTGGGAAGCACGTAACATGTTTTTTTCCCCACCTTTAAATGAGGTGCCTTCATGCAAGCCACATTGTAGCCACCAGATTAGGTTGCCTAATTGCAATAAACGGTTTGCTTCTATTAAGCAGTATAATACACCCACTTTATCTTCTGACATATAAATAAAATGCAATCAAAATACTTTAATAATGGAGTTTGAATCATACACCCGAAAATCTGTCATTTATCCCGGAAATTTAGGAGACCAACAAATCTCCCGGATCTGGGCTTGAGGCAGTGATTTAATGGAAATCACTGCCTGAAGCCCTGGGTGTTACTAAGAATGGGTGGGGCCTGATGACATTAAGTCCTGTCCCATCCTTAGTAACCCTATAAATTTCAGCTTTAATTAGGCAATGGGTGGGACTTCAGGTGTGCTTTGCATAAATCACATCCTCAAGCCACGCCCCCATGCTGCTGTCTCTTGCTTCTCCCAGAAGATGTTAACTACGGCTTGAATATAACTATAAGGAAATAGGATGATACTTCAGTAAGTTAGTTATACATACATCACTCAATGCCTTCTGTGCCTTGGCAACTCTCCTGAGCTCAGGACTATCAGAATAAGGAAAATAGGTCGTCTTATCGTCTTCCCAGTCTGCTGTGTACAGTTTCTGCAGGAAACAAATGTAAACACGAATTTTATTTATTTATAAAAAAAAAAAGTTGACTATAGAATACTATAAAGGTTCTGACTTTCACTTTTTCTTATATTCCTATTCCGACCTTCGCTAAATATTGAAGCAATGAAATGGGACCCAACTCAAGTCTTTCACAAACTGTCTTTGTCATTTACAAAACACAAATAAAGTTACATTTCTAAAAATGTTGCTTTTCCATAGTTTAGTAAATCTAGCCTCTAGACTTTTTCAAAAAGAAACACTTGCTCCCCTTAGCCCTGAACGGTTGATACATAGCAACTCTTTTAGCTCTCTCACAGACCCCTAGATAAGGCTACCCCGCCTCTCCGTACGAATGTCCCCAAGTGTGATCCCCATGTCCGTGCCTAAAACACTTATGTGCTTATAATTAACGTAAATTAAGTAACTAAAGTTACTACGCATGCGCAGTTCATCCGATCCTAAAAATACGCACGCGACTCCACCTTTAAACGGATCTGGGAATACGGCCCAGCATTTTCACCTCTGATTCTATGCATTTATCTATTCTAGTGTGTGCGTTTTTTTGCCCTCCTTTGTCTCTTCCCTAACCCCACTATGGCTTTTAGTTCCTCATGAGCCTTACCTTGCTGAACATTGCAGAATTCTTCACCGCCTGCACAAGCTCAGGAGCGTCTGGTGGTAACAGATATTTCTCCTTGGTGTCTTCCCAATTCTGCTTGTACAAAATCTGTAATAACAACATATTGATGTCATATCTATCGTGCGCTGGCATAGGTAAGGCCCCAACCTGCCGACGTGGAGCTCACTTACCTTGCTCACTTGGTTTGACACCTTCTTGGCATGCTCGATATCCCTGGCTTTTTCATCAACGTGACAATTGGTTCTAGCAATATTACCATCCATACGGTACTTCACCTAGGGGAGAATGATGAAACGATCTAAAGAACATTGGACCGGATCCCGATGTAAGAACGACAACCGACAAGCAGGGTGCAAAAACCGGCAGCGGAACACTGGACATATGGATATTCTGAACGTCTAGCAATTCCCTATAGTGGCGTGACGGACCTCCGCATGCAGTTTATACGCATGGTGGACAGGGGTCACTATTTCAATGATACGGTGAGGGTGGGGTTTAGTCTTTACATGCGATTGTCTTGTCCGCATGGATACCAATACATGCAGACAAGATAAGGAAGGGGTATGGACACAGAAGCATTCCAAGTTCCGTACATGAATGGGGGAGTGCCCTATTCACTCACATACGCAACTTAGGAGCGGGCGAATGTACAAAACCCCTCCATACGTCCGCAATATGCTCTTAGTTCCGGATCTGGTCCTTCATTATTAAGGTCGCTACATTACATCTGCTGATGATCATTCATTTCATGCTAAAAAGCAATGAAACAATAAAAAAATGACGACATTGAACTGGATCCAGGCTTACGAGTGTCCTTCATTAGCAGATCCGATAGCAGATCCCCGCTGTATCCACGCATGTGCACGTGAAAACAACGCTCGCTCGCACAATATTCTGACAGATGGACTTTAGAATAAACGTCTGATCTTCTCCTACTTAAAATGGTGACAGATGAGAGATCTGATTTTTACAGCTGGACAAATTCCTGCCCTTATCGTACATTATAATATACCTCCGATAACCACAACCTGACCCGCTGTTGGAACAGACCCAGCAACAGAAATCTTGGGGCCCAAGACACATGTTTTTGGATGCCC
>WWET01000283.1:800893-817012 GCA_011038615.1 Limnodynastes dumerilii
AGCGCTGGATCTCTTGAATTGCGTACAGATCGTGGCTATTGGAGCGCGCCGATGCAAACTGGCGAAGGCATGTTTTCCGAGGCAACGAAAAATGTCCACTATGTGGTAGCCTGAATCCAGTCCACTGATTTAGGAAACGTGATATAATGACTTAGACCTTCCCACTTCAAACTCGTATTGATGCACGACTAATCTACTGATTACCCCAAAACACTCTGTACTGCTGGTGATGTGATTTGATACTCTGTAGACTAGACCCGGACAAGACGTATACAAGGAGCCAGATTTACTAAGCTGTGGAAATGGAAAAGTGGAGATGTTGGGGTAGATCCGGACCTACGCGCTTGGTACGTTTCATTGCGTAGCGTATTTACGCTAGCGTACCTTCTAAGCACTCCCCTAGGCACTCTCCTTGCATGTACGCACTTTGGCCGTTTTACGCCTTCCCGAACCTTCTTTAACTTCACACAGCGTAAGTACTGACGTACATATAGGCCTCACGTACTTACAAGCCTAAGCACGACCCATACTGTACGATTTAAATGCCTTGCCCCGCCTCCCAAGCGTAATTACGAGTGTCGTATCGCTGGCACGCCCCTTCGTGCGTTGTTATGCTGCTGATACGTGACTGGACCATACGCTCTGAGTTACGTGGCGTAACATCTGCATGCGCTGTAAGTACTAAGGTGCAATTTTATGTTAGCGGCTAGCGTAAAATCACTCACGTACGTAGGCCTGAATCTGGCCCGTAGCAACCAATCAGATTTTAGCAGACATTTTTCTAGTATGTAATAGGAAAGTGAGATCTAGATTGCTTGGTTGCTATGGGCAACATCTACACTTTTCCTTTTCCGCAGCTTAGTAAATCTAGCCCAAGAAGTGTTTTAAAAAAAAAAACCTGTGATTAAAAAATAAATATACAAATATTGCGTATTAAAACATTTAGAAGATCCACTATAGATGACCTATAGGGGACAATTATAGGCAAGTAGAATTACTTTAAAAAAAAATGTAAAAAATGATATATAGAATATAATTTTATTTTCCAATTTTATAATTTATTCAGTGTATCAGTAAAAAGAAAAGGGAGAATAAATTGTGACGTTCTATTATGTCCATATTAAGCATTCACTTACCTCACTGAGTTGGTTTTGTACTTTTTTGATCCGCCTGAGTTCTGGAGTGTCGGTAGTGCTGGCATACGGCTCACCCCGATGTTTTTCATATTTCTCTCTATATTTATTCTGTGACACAAGATGCAGAAGGAATGTGATACAATTGATCTGCTACACCCCATTACATAAGGAGAGAGGGCATATTAGGCTTCTTCTAAGGATGCAAGGGCCAGCGGGGACAAACACATATATCTAACAGGATCTAAAGAGGAATGAAAAATGGAATTGTCATTTTCTGTTTTACTGTGATTTTTCTGGCGTGGATTGATAACCTGGGACCCTATTCAGACTTAAGAAGCATCTATTTCTTAAATACAGTCTTTTACCAAATGACCTACCACGCATGCGTAGTAGGTCATTTATTCAATCTATGTATCAGTTAGGACGTCGATTGGCTCTGTGCGGTCTTTAAAGACCGCATGGAGTAGCTTAGTAAGAAGGAGGCATGCAAAGCCCCCTCGGGGAGTGTTTAGAAGTGGGAGGGGGAAGGGATTTAGATTAGCCAGGAAGGGCGGGGCAGAGACGGGGAGAGCCAATGGGCCTGATCCAGACCTGGAGCGATAATACGCTCCGCTCTCATGCGTAGGTCTGGATCAGGCCCAATGTCCATTCGCAGTTTCCTTCTTACTAAGCACGGTAAGATTAGGTAGCCCTATGGAACTCTTAAGTAAAATAAGGTACCTAAAAACTAGGGGGTGGGTTAGTGGCTGAACGAGTGAGTTAGGTGCGGTTCTGTCCACACCTAACTCACACTTAAGTGTGAATACAGTCCATAACGACCATTGAATAATACAATAATAATAAGCCGCTTGTGAAAGTCCCCTTGCATGTAACATCTGTGCATGCCGGCGCCAGATGTTATGCATTGGATATCAATGGGATCCATGCGTTGAGGCGGTGCCTGCATTCCACCTGCCTGCCTGCGAAGGGGGCGGGATTAGGTATGCAGAACAGCTGCATGGGTCGGTGTTCATCCATTAAGGTAGGTCTATGGCCACAGAAATGTCTATAACTACACACAACAGAGAAAAGTTCGCTCCCCTCTTGTAAAAGCCTCTTTGACACAAGAAATTATTTTATTAATCAGTATAATATGCGTATTTTACGATGGTCCATTCCGCTCTGTAGTTATGTAAATGGGGTTGAATTTATATTAATATTACAAATGCTCTTAATATAAGAATATGCGCTTTATTATCTTATAACTATCATGGTAAATATTTCTAAAATAAAAGCGCAATATTTAAAAAAAAGAAAAACAGAAAAATAACGTTTAATACAGTTCTTAAAAACAACTCTTTTTATCCACACTAAAAAGTGAGATGAATCTAGTTAGTTAGGAAACTATAAAAATCAGTTCCTTCACACTGGCTAATAATATATATTCATAAAATGTTACATTTCATAATTCAACATTTTGAAAGATTTCAGTAACTATTAAAATTATTATTGCATTGCTCCACTAGATGGCGCAACAGCCCCCTAAACAACAACAAATGGATTCCAAAATATCTAAAGTAGTTTAATCAGTGCAAAAAATAAATAAAAATTATGAATTGCTGCATAATTGCTGTGATTCTAATACTAATCTGCTTCCAATAAAGCAAGTCTGCCCCTTACCTGACTGAACATGTCTTGCATTTTCTTGCTGTGTGCTATGTAAGGAGTCATGAACTTTGATGTGTCCACCTTCTTCCGAATCCTCTTCCTGGGTTCGGCAGAGGGGGCAGGTGAGACATCTGCCACATGTGCTTTGGGGGCACTCTCCGGCTATAAAAGAACAAGAGCATTCAGATACCTTTCTATGGGTGTTTGTGATCTCTTTGTAATATCTAGTAGGAATATCAGCCAGTCACAAAACGCAAAAGTCAAAACGCTCTCAGTCCTAGCACTACTTCTTAACGTTTTACTTTATGTCATACAATTAAAGGATTCAATTTACTTTTCCATGATTCATTTCTTCCCAGCACAATTTTATATAAACAGACATTCATAAAAAAAAATGTTTGCATATAATATACTGTATATTTGCAACCCAGTTTAAAGAGCAATTGTATACTTACCATAGTTTAAGTACAAGATCAAATAAATATCATTTTTTTTTGCATGAGAAGCAATGAGGTGAAAGCTGTCAAATGGTTAACAAAGCCAAAAAATTTTACCAGAGAGAGATGTATATACTGCATATAATATATATAATAGCAACTGAAAAAGCAAATGATCTATGAATCTAAGCAGCGTTATTATGGCAGCCAAACTGTCATTGATCAATAAGGGGTTACAGATGATACATGGGTGGATGGATGGATGGATGGATGGATGGATGGATGGATGGATGGATGGATGGATGGATGGATAGATAGATAGATAGATAGATAGATAGATAGATAGATAGATAGATAGATAGATAGGATATAATATATCATTGCAACACAATTGAAATAGTAAATGTATACTTACCAAAGTTTAAGAACATAAGAATAAGATAAATACATTTTTTATTTACATGAGAAGCGGTGAGATGAAAGCTGTCAGATGGTTAACAAAGCCAACATTGTTTCTAGATATATATAAATATTTAGTAATAAATATATATAGATAGAAAAGCAAATGGAAAAAGCGAATGATCTGAGGAGAAGCAGCGTTGCTTTGCTTATTGATGAGGAATTACGGTTACTTTCTTGACAGAAATGATGATGGAGAAAGGTTGTTCTGCTGGCAAGGTTTTGAAATGTGTTCTTTCCAGCCACAACAGGGTTAATGATCCCAATTTGCGCATGGTTCAAAGTATTCTCATGAGGCTGCTTTGTAGAGGGATATTTACACAAGAAACACTGCGGTTTATTAATAATATAATGTATTTAAAACAATGGCTATGCTATCACTAAATAACAGAAAATCTGGTAATTATGGTTTGTTTGCTTTTTTTTCCATTTCTATTGTGTTTTACTTTTTGTGTTGGTGAACAAAAAAACCAAATCTACTGATGGACTGTGTAAATACACAAGTTACCCTTCACCACTTCAGGTGATGGCAAATATTATGTTGACCAGAGATCGCTCCTTACTAGCCCCAAAAATCACCTACAAAAAGTGTAAAGATGGAAGTTAAACTTTTACAACTCTTCCGTCTAGTTCCAGAGGCTACTTTCAAACTTTTGGGAGTATTCCTGAAATCTTAAGAGATCTAAGATTACCATGGGAACTCCCAGGGATCCACCTATAAAGTCTGGCTACAGTGGTTGAGTATTTGGGTCAGTGGGTAAAGGAAAAATGGAGATATACACTCAAAACAATAAGTTTGTAGTGTACACTGCTAATGAGAATCGAGAAACTTATGACATATTTTAATGCAAATGTGGATTCTAATACACTAATCTAATTTAAATCCATGTCCTGTCCTAAAAATAGATTCCTAATTATACAACTAGTTCTAAAGTTCCAAAAATACCCTAAAGCTGGACATCCACTGAAAGATAATCTGGCCAAGCCATAGATCAACAGATAACTCTGAACAATTATCTTTTATGACATGAGAGATGAACTGTTTTCAGATATTTCGATCTGCTTATTTAAACTGTCAGAATGTTTGATCTGTTACCATCATAAAGTGATCTGTCAGATCTCTATAGCCAGTACTGTAAGAAAATCTATCAGTGTGTGGAGTCCCTTCAGGACAGAATCTGTCAGACAATCTGTTGACTGGAAAATTGATCTTTCGTTGTATGGACATCTTTAATCTAAACAGATGTCTGATGGTTAAACACTAGAGTCATTATTGGTCCAATTATTGGGTGATCGGACCAATAATCGCTGTAGTGAGTGGGAATGATAGATTTTTCACATGGGCAGTAATGGAACCAGAAACGTTCTGGTACAATTATTTGATCTTTTGACATGCTTAAAAATATTGGGAGCTCTTGCTCAATATTTAAATAGAGCCAATCACATCACAGAATGAAACAAGGGCCTCCCTGTTCTGCCAGGACTATCAGTCCCAGCAGCACCTTACCCAGGCGAGAAATCAAATAATTTATCAGGCTGGGATAGATAATCCTGCTAGTGTATGGCAAGCTTAAACTGGCCATAAACTAAAAATAATATTTTTGCAATGAACTGGAACGATAAACTGACAGATCAAAAAAATGGTAAAATTTTTAGAGAGACTTAATGATACTGAAAGCATCCAATATCTGTCCCATATACAGAGCAATATCTGTCCCGTATACAGACCAATATCTGTCCCGTATACAGAGCAATTGTTTTCATGGGGTAGATCCAGAACTACGTCCGTCTATGGAATTCAATGAACAATAGCTACTGCGCATGTGTAGTACCTATTGTACGTAATCTGCGTATCGTTTCGATACGTAGATTGCGTATATGTGGTCTTTTAGAGGGATTTTCTGTAGAGGGGTTTGATCTGCACTGGGGATAACAGCAGCACTGGGAGAATCCGATGAACTTGTCTCATAAAATCAGAATCATGAGATAACTTTGTGTTATAAGAACCAAGAATTTCAAATCAGCGCCCCATTCTTTCCTATGGAAAAATCCCTGAAGTCAAAGCAGCTTAAATAGCAGCTTAAATAGCAGGTTAAAGATGAAAGATTTGTTTTAGTTTGCTTTGAGCGTTGTGATGCTGAGGTTTTACCTCCTCAACTCCCCCTTCTTCAATGACTGTCTCTTCATAATAGTACTGTAAAAAAAAATGGCAATTGCATTGACAGCTCGAAAACCAGATGGCGCTATTCCGTTACCGCAAGCATCCGCAGCATACATTATAATTATCACCGTTTATTAATGGGACAGCAACACATTCTGTAGCACTGTAAAACTCCCTAAGGTGCACATTTGTTATAGATCATTTGAACAGGTGTACTACACAGTGTTATAAGAAGCCTGGTAGCTTTTTATATGTTCCTGGAAGATCCATAACCTTAAAAAGACATTAGTCAGAAATCAAAAGGGATGCGTATAAATAATGAGCACTGGTGGTGAATTAAAACATATTACTGATTAAAGTGTGGTACTGACATGAATAAATTAAATTATATGCAATTTGAATATCAATACTATGTGAATACAAAAACTCTTTGTGTGGTTGTCGAATGGTTCTTGGTTGTATGCCATACTTATAAAGGTATTTTCATAGATATTACGCATATCTGGCCAGTTATTGGTCCACTTTTAAAAAGTGAAACGCGTTAGTGGTGATTCCAGCATCACAGTTCTTCCACCTATAGTGGAAGCATAGTGGCTTCATCTACCACCTACTGCCTCCTCCCTATGAAGTAATTCCCATATGAAAATACCTTTACGAGGATGATTTAAAGAGTGCCTTATTCTAAAAAAAAAACCATATATAATCAATATGAACAACCCAAATAACTATGCAAATGTGTTTCTATTGTAACAAGACTGAAATCATATTAAACCAATAGGCACTGCTGTTATTTCCATCAAACTAAAACAGTAAATATGGGATTTTTATTTTCTATGCACTCATTCAAGTTATATATATTAAAGAAAAAAAATGCATGTACGTTCAAGAATCATATTATATTAAATAACAGTTAATTCAAGCAAGTAACAAAGAGATATCTTCATTAGGTATTACAGAATCATATGTGATTAATTTAAAACAACAAGATTTTAAGGTTTTTAAAATGCTCACCCCAAAGAAAGAGAAACAATTTTGCAAGATTGCAAGATAAGACAGTTTAATACAAAGATTTTTGTTCTTTAAAAATAAAATTTTTATTTAATCAGCTATTATGCTAATTCTTCCCTATCCCCAACATGCCAACATAGGAAATAAACTTGATAGAAAAGGGTGATTTTCTGGATTTTTCTATTAAAAATGCTTGTTAATCAAGTAAAATAAGAATTACAGGTATTAAAAAAAAGATTCTGGACGGCAGTATGGAGATTTACAATTAAGTTGTTCGTCACTCCCTTCCCATTAACAGCCTCTTGGGCTTTACTGGGAATATTCCCTAAAAATAATCAAGCCCTAAAAATAATCAAGCTCCAATAGAAATTAGAAAGTTGTTATCAAGTATATCAGCTGCAGCATGAAAAACTATCCTCCAATCTTGGTTACAACCAAATCCACCTTCTTTGATTATTTTCAGAGAGAAACTTTTTTATTTATTTAGGATGGATTGGTTGGAAACCTCCTTACAAAAGGAAAGAAAAGTCGAAATTTTTTTCCGACACTTGGGAAAGTTTTATAGCCATTCTTTCTGAGGAGGTTAAAAAAATTTGGAATTGTTTCCAAAATTCAACTTGGTTTGAGTAATGTATTCATTTAAATGACCCCCCTATAGTTCTAGAAACATAAATTAGAATAAATAGAAAAGACACCTGAGAGCATAAAATTTATACACCTGAAATGTATTTCTTTAATAATTATACATTGACAATATTTTATTGATTTTGTCATTATCTATTGTGAATATACTTTATTCTATACTTCATGAAATATGTCAATTTGATAACGTGTTTCAATAAAAAAAACATTAAAAAAAAAAAACATAAAAAAAAGAATTACAGGTACCCAGCTTTGTCTAATACGTTAGAAATGTCTTATAACGAATTCTAAAGCTACTGTAGATACACATCTTTGAGATCACTCTTTCGATGCAATGTTTCGATCAATTTCACTCCCAATTAAAAGTCATGACCACAGTTCCAACACACATGCACACACCTATCTAATCATGCTTGCAGCCTTTGATTCCAATCTTCCCATAAGGTTATCAAAACTTGAGGCTTCAAGCTAATTATTGCAAGAATGGTCTGAAGAACGATGCGTATACACTGCACTTTTGGTCCAGTACGGCCTGGTTGAATCGGATGAATATTATACAGCACATAGGATGATATCCTTCGATTCGACCAGTTTTAATCCAATAACACTTGATTCAAGGTGCGTACACACCCTTGCAATATCAAATGGGTAGAAATCAAAAGAATGATTCAACGATTGTATAGATGTGTACCTAGCTTTACTTGATCATGAAAAGTATTAAGGATCTTTTAGTAAGACAAAAGTGAAATAAGCCTATTGATGAACTTTTAGCTGTAAGAGGAAAATTCTCAGGAGTACATAGTATTGTCACCCTTTCTTAATACCAGCCAGTTGATTACATGGGACAGGAGCTGTTTTTGTTTTGGTACTACACCGGGGCATAAAAAGGATGGAAGCATCACAATGGGCCGTATAATGAAGTGAGGGCATTAGTACTGGTACTTTTGTTCATTAAAAGAAAAAAGAATAACTCCATCTCCCCCCATCCTCCGTCTATCTTAGTATATGTGTGTTATTTTAAGTGTTTATAAGAAATGTAAGTATCAGAGTCAAGTTTATGACTAAGATAATGCTTCCAGTATTACATATCATCATGAAAAAGGTATAGAGTTGGTGCATACTACATGGAAAATTGCTTTATTGACATTTACTAACATAGAACAAATACAAGTGAGGTATGGAAATCCTTTTCCCAATTTTGCAATGAGACTGGACAGTAAGTGAGAAATACAGACTAGTGCAGTGTTATATATATATACAACGCTGTGACGGTGACCGGGAGCCTGTGTTCGAGATCGCGCGCACCTTCCACCTTCACTGCCCGCTGGAGCGGTGTGTAAAGAATACGCTATTGAACCAAGCTAGGGTTTTGGTTCCAACCTATATGGTACACCTCTGTGTTTTTATTCTGTGCTGTTATATTCTGTGGTTTCAATATTAAAGTTGTCTGCACCATGAAGTGCCCCCTTCTCCTTGCTTCTTTTTAGATTTAGAGATATATATATATATCTCAAATACACAAAGGGCTTTAAGTGCATCATCACTGTTTATTATATAAAGAGCATACTGAAAAGTACAATGGATTTGGCCAAGTTATTTTTGAAGCCGAGCTCATTACTGAATAATTTTTTCCGATTACCCAATGGATGGATTCCTGAGAGTGAGAGTCACTTTCTCCTTTACATGCCATAAAATAAATTTAGAGATGTTTTCATTGTAGATTACATATATAAACAAGCATGTATAGTTAGTGTTCTATGCTTTGTAATGTATGACCTTTATTTTATTGAAATGGCAAATCTGAAAAGCACATTAATTATTATTATTTTTTTATTATTATTATTATTATTATTATTATTATTAATGTTTATATAAATAAAGGGACACAGACCCTTATCAGGAACATGTGATGCTTTTTTGTCTCTTTATTCCTGTAAATGTGTACTGTGATCCTGCCAATGTTATATACCTCATCTTATTATAGAGGAGAAATACTGTCAGTTTACAGGGAAAAAAAGTATCAGGGGCTATTGAAGACCCCATGGCAGGACCTCAACTACACAGTAGAAGTACAGTAGTAGTAATAATAATACTAATTATAATAATAACACTAATAAAATCCATTTGTATTATTTGTAGCCATGTTATTTAATTTGTTATGGAAACTTTATAAACAATTCCTATCACCATAAAATCTACTGCTAAATATTTATATATTTTTATTATTGCTAGTAAGCCATTTATGATCAAAACTTTAGTTATTGCATATGCTTATATCACTTAAGAAAGATTGTTAGAATGTTTCATTAAAAATCGTCCACTTGGTGGTGCTGTTCTGTTGCTGTCTTTCAGTAGTACTACATATGTTAATAAAGGAAAATAAGTAGATTACTGGGTAAAATGTGTCCATATAGTTCCCATTTTGGAACAATAATCCATATACATGTAAACATTTAATGTCTTAATTGTTTGTGTACAGTTATATCATAATGTTCTTTATCATTGTTCTAAAAAAAAAAGTGACAATTATGATTTATAGCCCATGCAAATAGATGCTCTAGAAATATTTTGCCTTCTTTAATTACAAATGAAAAATTTGCCTGGGCTGAGACCATCATTCTCACTCATCCTCCAGAAACATGTTGAAATGTGATCCTGAGAATTCCCTTTTGCAGAGAGGAAGTTAAATAGTTTCAGTGCATTGCAGAAGTTATTTTTACCCTGCTGTCTGTACTGTAGGCCATCTACATGCAACTTTCTACTCATAAGAAGGTTCTAGAAAAGGGATGACTCGTGTCCTAATGTATCAGCAGAAGGTTTCTTTTACCCAGTGCTCCGAACAGACCGCACACATAGATACTGTTCTTAGCATTACATAGTAATATAATTAAAAGGCCCCAAAAGGGCCTCAGAAATGTAATGTAATATGGGCTGGGTATTAATTAGTATTAATTAGTCTGAAACCTTTTGCAGTAATGTTAAACACTGAACATTTAATTTTATAAATGCAGAAGTCAATTGCTTTTTAAATATATTATCAGTTATTTCAGAACTGCCTAATACTTTTGAAAAACTTGGGGGCTTATTCTCTTCTCCAAAGTTTGAACTATTTCGATAAAGTGCAAGAGTATTCCAACAAATCTTAATCAAAGCATCTTTACCCTAAATATTAAATAATTTTTGTGTTGTAATTTCTCTATTTAAATGTTAGATATGTCTACAACTTTGTATGCAAAGAATATAATAGGAGGAGAAATAATAGCACTTTCTATGATAACTGTCTGTTGGGACCAATATGTAACACAAAACATCTTGAAAACAGAATCCACAAAAAAAAAAAATTACAAAAATACAAAAAGCTTTATAAAAAAAATACAGCCTAAGTGTGCAACAACGAACATGATTAAAACCGGTTTCAACATAACGACACATAACACACATAGATAGGATCATTAGATTAAGTATTCAGACATTTAGAAAATATAGGTTTCTTGTAGAAATCGCAAATGTGCGACACGTGAAGATTATTGAAAGAAATTGTATTGAACAATGGCATCTGAAGAAAAAATGTCTTGGTGTGTTTATATTAAAGTCTTGCTCATATAATAGAAAAAAATATATTATTATTAATACTAATAAGAATAATAATAAGAATAATAATACAAATAATTATAATATAAAAAACTTAAAATGACACTAAAATATAACTGAATTATCGGTGCAGTCTTATGAATTAACATAACAATATTTATTATTATTATTATTATTATTATTAATAATGGTTTTCGTATAGCCCCAGCATCAAATGTAGCTCTTTCCAATTTTAAACAAACATTAAACAGACTGGGTAATAACAGACAGACTGAGAGGTTAGAAGGTCCTGTTCGCAAGCTTACAATATATATAGGAAACCACTGACATTCACAAACTGATGTTATGTTGCAAGAAACTTTAGTTTGTAATTGTTTTCCCAACAGTATGCAACAGCGCAGCGATTTACAATAATTTACAAAGCATCCTGCGATCTAATAGATAAAATATACAAATATTTATTTTAACCAATTTTTTTTCTTTATTTACAGGTTGCCATATTTCTTTATGAGAAGAACCAGGTTCAAACTCTTGTGAGTCTGGATAAGTCAAATATGTTCCCATCAAATATCACAGAACACAAAATCCTCCAAAATCCAATCAGATCATTGCACAGAAAATATTCTAAAATTAGATCTGTGGATTAAAGAGCATATTAGCTTTTCAGCAGGTATTGGTTAAGGACTAATTATCTAAAATAATCCCATTGGTGTTTACACTAGTAGCCAGGAGAGTTTAGAAGCTTTTAATAGACCCTGTCTGCTTCATTAATCTGCAGTTATCATAAATACGTATTACACATGGGGAGCAGCAGTGTAACTAGGGGGGGGGGCATGGTGTACGGAATGCACCTGGTGACAGACTCAGAGTGGGGTGATGGTGGACAGTGTCGGAATGGCCCTGTGGAGCCTCCACTCAAATTGCTGTCTGGTGAATATTGGTGAGTGAGATGCTAGGGTTCAAACCTGTTCAAGCAGTGCAGCCTTGTAGTATGCCAATAGTTAGGGGGTGCATCGCACAGCTGCAGTCAGCAATGAAGCTACAGCACAGACACAGTGCCTTGCCCACCTCTTTATTAACAACAGTGGATCAGGTAATTTGCGGGATAGTTGGAGACATACAAGAAGAGAAAGGATGACTGGAGTAATACAAAAGAGGAGAAGGAAGGGTGGAGAAGGGATGGCTGGAGACATACAAAGGGTGAAATTTAGGATGGCTAGAGTATGGACACAAAATGTGGATCAATTCATTATTCTATAAATATGCAATATATATATATATATATATATATATATATATATATATATATATATATATATATATATATATATATATATATATATATATATATATATATATATATATATATATATATATATATATATATATATATATATATATATATATATATATATATATATATATATATATATATATATATATATATATATATATATATATATATATATATATATATATATATATACACAGATACAAAAAAGGTACCCAGCACTCTTGCAATTAACCAGTAAGAAACCATGACATTCTGTCATTACAATAAAAGTTAATTTGTTACATACATTTTCAAATATATGATAAGCCGCCAGCCACTTATAAGGTTTCTCTATTTTGATGGTCCTAACTCTAATACTGTCAGAGTACCAACTATACATATATCATGTATTTTTTGAGAGCTCACCCCCGACAAAGGATTCCAAGTCTCTAAAACAGCTCTGGAACAGCACCCCCTCACAGCTGCTATCCCAGACATGGAGTTAGGACCAAAACAAAGAAGCCTTGAAAGTGGCTGGTGGCTTATCATATATTTGTAAATGTATGTAACGAATTCTCTGACTTTTATTAAGATAGAATGTCATGGTTTGTTGCTGGTTAATCGCAAGAGTGCCTTTTTTGTATTTGTGTAAATACCTCATACCTTGCAGCACCTGCTCTATATTAACTTATAAACTGATGTGAGCAACCACCATTTTGTGTGTTTGTTTTACAGAAGATCTGTGCAGAGAAGTAAATGTAGGATTTGCACATTTGTGTCCAGAACTCCATACAAGAGAGGGGAGTGCACACTCTTCATCCAGGCGTATTTCTAGATCTCTGTGTGGAGGCTTGTCGTTACTAGCATATGACCAGGGAAAAGAGATTTAAACTGTACAATGTTGCTGAGAGTATTCACTTTGCAATAGTAATAAAATGTATTCATGATTTGTATTCACATATTTTATTTTTCAATATACTCTCCTTTCTGCAATGATTGTAGTGATCAAAGGGACAATCTGCATTCAGAGAGACAACAGAAGCACTGAATAACCTTTCCCTCAATCATTTTCATCTTGCAATACATTTTTGGGCACACAGATAATCTCTCGCCAATGTCCCATCCCCTACCACTATTGGCTTGTTTGAGCTTCATTCAAGTCAGTTCGGACATTTCTTACATGTGACATTTTTAAATCATAAAACTTTATTGTTCTAGAGGCAACAAATGTTTTTGTCCATTGCAGTACAACACGTATATTGGGCCATATTCTTACCTAAGAGTGAGTTAGGTGCGTTCAGATCCGCACCTAACTCACCCATCCTGCCCCTAACCCACCTTCCATTTTTTAGGTACTTTATGGCACTTACATAGCATACCTTCCAACATGACCCATTCCATTAGGTACAAAATACTCTGCTCCTCAGTAGCCAGTTACTATGGTAACCACCTTTGTTGAAGAGGCAAATAGCTTTTAAATATCAGTTAATTCATTTAAACCAGGTGAGTGACAGTTGGAAGCTCAGGAGTGGATTCAATTGTACCTAATGGAATGGGTCATGTTGGAGGGTCTGTCATAGGGTTGCCTTATCTAACCGTGCATAGTTTCCTTCTTAAGAAGGGAACTAAGCACTGACATTGCCTCTCCCCCGTCCTCCCCGGCTAATCTAAATCCCTCCCCCCTCCCACTTCCGACTTAACACTCCCTGAGGCAGCATTACGCCGAATCTTTCTACTTAAACTAACTAATTGGTACGTAGATTGTGTAATTGACCTACTACGCATGCGGAAGCAGAAGCTTCTTAGGTGTGAATACGACTCATTGTGTTTTACCAGATGAAAGCTTGGATTGCATAAAATGAAATATTAAACATTTTTGTACTTTTCCACAAAACGATGTCTAGTGCATTAATGACCTAGTAATGACTGGATTCAGAGCTGCTTGCGGAATTCAGCTAAATCTCTGGCAATACACATGTGCATGCCAGATATACCGCAACTGATCTTCAGGCTTCCGAAACTTAGTTCCGTACGCCTGGAGATTCTTCCAACAGGGCAGGGCAACCCCTCCACCCACCCAAACTCCGTTACGTAGTGAGGGACGTATTTACATGTTACAGCAAGGGCAGGATTTTCAGCGATTTTACAGAACACTAATCCGCACACGAGACTTAAGGCTTATGGCAGCATAACCCAGCAAAAGTCCGACTTCAGCTTCTCTGTCACCTTGCGATCTGCTGCATTTCGAGCAGGCAAAACACAGGTTTTAAAGTGTTGAAGTCCTCCTTTGAAGTTTTCCCCTTTAAAAATGATGCATTTCAAATGTTTATCTGTTAGAGTGGATCCTAGATAATCATCATATTTGATACAACCCTTTTATATCAACTATACGTGTATATAGAAAATAAAATGTCTCCTGCCTGTAAAGTAATGTCTATGAGCTGAGAGGCAAAATAATGCAGGTGGCCCCAAAACAGAGCCCTTTGCTTGTATTCTCCTCATAAACTTATTTGAGCCAAATAATAGCAACCTATCAGCAATTAGCTTTCATCTGCCTAACACGGATTAGACAATGAAATCAAAGTCCTCATTGGTTATTATCATATTTTATTGCAAATATACATATTTCAGCAAATTTTTAGTAATCCCTTAATATCATGTCCTCCATTCCTAAAGCCTTAGTAGTGAGACAATGGAATAGAATAGAAAATGCTAAATATATTTTTGTTTATCATTGTCCCTTACAGTAAACAAACATAAGCAAGTACAGTTAATGGTTATTGTTTTAGCCACTTGATATGGCACAAATACAAACAGGAGCTACAGTACCAAAAACATTTCTTACTTAACAGAATATATTTTATTTTAAATAAATATAACAGGCCGATACTTTTAAAAAGTACAAAAAAAGCGTCTGCACCTCGATAGAGGCAAAGATAAAAATGTGCAGATAGCATTAGAGTTTAGATTTTCCTAGGTTAACTAAATTAGTTTCAAATGAAATATGTTAAATATTTGTGTGCATTAATTAAAAGCAAAATATTTTATCTGCATAAATAAAGAAAATTTATTTGTTTACCATTCACATTCTATTAATCAGTACCCCTCCCCCTCATCTTTCTGCCCTTCCTACACATTCATAACAGGCAAAATAAAATCAACAAAAGTAAAAAATGCATCAGTCAAAAATGAAGAATATATTTCTTGGTGCAGTCCATCCAGTGCTCTAATGCTTGAACATGTAGCTACCATTAGAAAAGTCCAGCTCTTATTACACTTACAGACACTAAAACTATTTTGGCCACCATGCCATTTCAGTTTTAACATACAGTAAATTATAGAACTGTCCGTCTGGTCCTGAATCACCAAACTAAACGTCAGATGCTGCCACACACAATAATCTAGTGCAATAACGTCTCATCGTTTTTATAGAATAGGTCACTATGTAATCTACAGTATACACTAGACTACTACTAATGCCTTAATAATGTTGTGTTTCCGCTTCAATATATAATATAACACACTCCACAATGTATATTATATGGATAATAAACATTACAAAGGTGCTCTGTGACCAAATATAGTGTTTGTTTATTATTAATTTTAATATTTATTAGCACTTTATTCATTATATTATTTATAATGTTGTCGCTTCAATATATAATATAACACACTCCACGATGTATATTATATGGATAATAAACATTACAAAGGTGCTCTGTGACCAAATATAGTGTTTGTTTATTATTAATTTTAATATAATAT
>WWET01000284.1:0-10089 GCA_011038615.1 Limnodynastes dumerilii
GTACTTTTTGGGGTACACGGATTCCACAATTGGCAAACATCACCCCAGTTAAATATATCAAGTAGGATTTTATCCATATCTCTAGGTGGAAAGTAGCATGCGTTTTGGGCTTTAAGCTAGTTCTGTGTTTCTCTGTAGCCAGTGGAGAAATCTTTTGAGTTTTTATTGTTTGTTTTAAAAAAATATATTACTTTAGGAATGTAATTTAAACCAATCACAATGAGAGGCAATATGTTATGAGCATGGTAAATAATTATAGTACATTTTCAACATAAACCATTCTAAAATACTAAAAGCCGCAATAGTATTTCTATCAACATTACACTATAAAAAAAAAGAATGTTTCAGCATAGTCTAAAGGTTAATATAAAACACAAGGTCATTTAAACAATATTTTAGATAGATGTTATAAATGTATGTGTTTATTTACATCTGTATTGGCACTATCAGGAACAAAAAAATATAAAGTGAAATATAGGAGAGAATGATTTTTTCAGCAAGAAAATATTTGTGTAGCGTTTATTGTAACTTCAATTTCAACACCAAAACATAGTTATAGAAATAAAAACCTTTACAGATTTTGTTATTTTAAAGAGCCGGAAATTAAGTAATTGGAAATGAAAATTTCCATTGTCAATATAAACCAATCCTGTAGCAAATGACTCCTATATACTGTAGTAATAGTCTTTAAATGACATATTGCCAGATGGTTCAACTAACTGAATAATGCCTAGCAATAACACAATTATTTCTATAGATTTGTCTTTACCAATGCACATTTTAGTGTCACCTTACTAAGGTTTAAGCTCATATTTGTCTATCATTCTCTTTCTTATTGGTAGAGTATATAGACAAATTTGGTAAAAATATTGTAAACAGCAATGGATTACAGAGAAATACCATGGTTCTCTTTATTGAGAGGAAGGATGGATGGATGGATGGATGGATGGATGGATTTAATTAATTAAGTTCTGTTTTAAGATAAGAACTACTTTTCTGTATTTGCTTTGGTAAATGGTCTCAAGCCAATTGGCTGCATTAATTATATACAGGGATCAGTAAATAAGGAATCAAATGAAACTATTTGTAAACTGGTTTGAATAATAGGAATATTTATTGATTAAACCAGAATCATAACCTACCCTTGAACCATTTCAAATTGACTTAGAGAAAACTATACATGATGTTTTCTATTTACATTTTTTAAATTATTAATGTAGCATAAAATTTATAAAATTCCTCATATCTTTCGTACAGAAACTCATTTTTATAGATGCAGCTGAAATAGAAATGTTCAATTTAAAGGATTCTAACAAGAGAAATGAAATAAAGCACAAATCATGTGTCAGGGATCTGGCAGAATTCTAATAAAATGCACATATATTTTGTTATAAATTTATCTATGTTCAAGATTTCATGCCTTGAAATTCAAATGAATGCACAGTACAGAAAACAGCCATTTGTGCTAAGCTTCCTCATCTAACCCCTTTTCTTGTTTGTATTTATGTTTTTGTCTAATAGGCAAACATACTTTAAGGTAAATTAGTTGTACTCAGCTTCTAGAACAATTTGTCCTTTTATTTTGTAGGGGTTCTAAAACTATATTTGTTTTGGTTTTGCCAAAATCACACTAAAATATTCCATCATTGTACTAATACAAAGTGTATGAGGTTAAAATACCAACATCATATAATAGCTTTAAATAAAGTGGTCAAGATAATCTTTTACTTTGTTAAGCTGTGTGAACTCATTTAACAAATAGAAATGCTGTAGTAGTGGTTACTAAACTGCTTGTTACCATACAGAATGAGTGCTTAGATGGTGAACTGGGTAAGGTTTGTTTGTTTATTTATTTATATCTTGGACTGATGTGGCAATGTGCTTATCGTTTGAAGCTAGTGATACTAGTGGTAGCTACTTTAGCTGGAAACAATAAACACATGGGAGAAGTTTATTATTTTAATGAACAGTAAAGCTCTTGGGGCAAACTGATGCAGACTACCAATTCATAGAAATATTATGGTAAGGTCCTGATATCATGTAGCTGTGCGAGTCATGGCTAAGGTATTTCAAGTGCTTGCACAGGTATATAGATTCAGTGGTGATCTATTGTCAGGTCCCTTGCTCATGCTGCAATCAGATCTTAGGATCCATCCTATGGGCTGGATCCAGAATTGATAAATAAGGCTATTTCCCTAAGTCACATACACCCGATGCAGCGTTACTTACAAAGTTCATTCTCCACATGGAGGCTGACATATGGATTTAACCCTTAACTCTGGGTTCAGACCTATATTATTATTATTATTATTATTATTATTAGGACTTATTCTCACAGCAATTGGTTGAGACATTGGGCACTTATAAACCTTTGACTGTTCTCAGGATTCCATAAACTTTAAATTTGTTCTTCTACATCAATGTTTCCACCTTGGTAAAGTGTTGTTTGCAGAGGACACTCTTACACTCAGTGGGGCTGACCAAGAGCATAAGGGCAAATCATGTGTAAGTGTAGACCATGGCAATGAAGGTGCCATGAAATCAAAATTAGAGTTAAGAGGGAATATTTCCTAGCTCAACTCTAATTTAGATATTAGACATAAAGGTATATAGTAAGTGTTATGTGCAACAGCAAAGTATTTTCCTTGTATGCACCTCTCACATTGCAACATGGCTTTGCTGAGGTGTACACTTGCACCTGTTCTGCCCTTAATTTCAACCTCTGGATATGGATTAAAAATACAGTAGTGCATGAAAAGTCACAGATGTATGACCATATTGGGCATTTTCTTTTGAGAATTCTATTACATGTAACGTTAGCAAAACCAATACAACTACAATTGAAAGAGTGGCAAGTGGCATGTCCCTTGGTCTGGGATCAACAGCAATAGTGTCTCACGTTACTATTTCAGCCGTTCAGCAGCCACAAAAAGTCACACCTAGATACTTGCACAAGCCCCCCTCCCCACTAGAGCTAAATATTTAAGACACCAGACACTATCTGTCAATGTCACTCTAAGTAAGGGTTAACTTATACTACTTTCACATCCCCCACCCCACCAAAAATGTTGGTTATTGCCATGTGTCCCCGTTCGTCAAAATGTTATTTATTTATTTATTTAAATAATAATAATAATAATAATAATAATAATAATAATAATAATAATAAAATCCCTTGCCCATTTGCTCCCTCTAGCAAAGCTATGCATTGCTGGTGAACTTATAAAAAAAACAAGGCTCAAAGAATGTGTCATTTACTACTGTATAGTTCAAGATTCATTTTTATTTTGTTTTACTTTTTTTTACTTTGACACTACATATGTTTTCATGTAAGCATCATTTTATACTACTGCATGTGGCCACATGTCTTTTAGGTTTAATTACAAAAGCATCTTCTTGTTTTGGATATATACAGTAGTATGGTTTATTATTTTATGAAAATGTTCAAAAACAGGTAAAACCATGTAATATGAAACACATTTTATCCCACACAGACTTGAAAGGAATGGTGGTTCTGACAGAGGAGCTGACTTGCCTTGCATTAATTACTCAATTTATGAGAAAGGCAGTCTCTTGTAAGCTTTTCAAAACAAAATGGTACCATCTTAACAGGTAGAATGATAGAGCATTAATTGTTCATATGATAATATTAAAAAAATACTATACTGCAAAGATTCTCTTAAGTACAACTGATAAACTTTCAAAAATTCTTGTACTTTGGGTTTTTCTCCTCTTTGTGGTCTTACTATATGTTTTGGGTTGATGTCTTCTATATACAAAGAATAGGCTTGGCACAATCGCAAGGCATCAAACTTTATTTTAATACTTGTTTTGCCATATCATTTGCCACATTTTTTATATGGAGATTAATTTATCATTTTTGTTATATTTGCACACTGGGTACAAGTTCTATGCATCTACATTATACTGTATCAGACTTTCAAAGTCTCATTACCATTACTATGACCATTAAAAAGTCTCCCTTTTCTATAGCTTTTATATATTACATACACCATACATGCACTACATATAGCTATTTCAGTGTTCCTATGAAAGAATAAGATCGCTCATTCATCATTGTCAACAGCCACAGCACACCTAAACATTTCAAGAAGCACAAGGAATTACCAACTAGTTTTTATTTTTGTATATGTATACATAAATTGCACTGACAACAAGTTAGGATTTGGTTATTTTCAAAACTTAATTAGGAGTCATTTTACTAGTGGGAGATGAGAGGTTGAAGTGACCCCCCAGGGTCTTGTTTATTAGATATATGACTTTGTCTTAGAAAAGAGATCAATTAAGAAAGTTGTCAAGGGGCATTTCACAATATGAATGAAAATAGGAACTTAAACCAACTAGTAGATTCACTAATATGAGTAAAACTAGAAGACCAGGTTGCTAGTTTTAAGGACACAATGGTTTCCCTGGAGTGGTGGGTTTCAATTGCAAGTCCAACTCTTGTATTCAGGGGTTCAATCCCTCACAGTCATCAAGATGTGAATAATTTCCTGCCTGCCACATAACCTTAATGACTGGTCACTGCAGCTATAATACAGGCCAGGAAAGTCTGTGATTGCATTCTGTATGTCACAGTTCCCCTTAGGTCACCCTCAGCATTGTCTTTGTAATAGAGGCCATGGAAGACTGCATGACTGCTGTATGTCAGAGTTCCCCTCAGGTCACCCCCCAGTACAGTGAATAAATTATCACCTTGCTAGGAGACAAGAGCTTCCTGCTCACATGACACACAGTGATTTGGAGCTTTTATCTCTTTATTACAGCAAATGGTAAGCTGAAGTTTTCACTGTGTGTCCCTCTCAACCTAAAAACACCCCCAGCCCACCAGAAGGAGTTATTATAGCTAATTTCTCCTCCAGCACTCCAGGAGAATCTGAGTGAAGTGGCCATCTTACTCCTCTCACATGAAGGCAGTGTCAGTACACCCAGCAGAGGGCTCTTACTTGACATGCGCAACATTATGAGCTGGGAACTCTTTCTCCTATCTCTATAATGCAGCACATTTTCATAAATTGTAAAACACCTGTCATTTTCTCTGACACCTCACCCCCCAAAGGCACTCCCCAGGATCATCAGCTCCCTAACAAAACAAACAGCTAGTGACAAGACCCTTTCTACACTGAGTTCTGCTTTCCCAATCATATTCTAATGTAATCAATGTAATGTGGCTTTCTGAAAAAGGAACTAGAAAAAAACGGCCACATTTTCCACTTTATATTTGTTTCCCTCTACAGATTAGTCAGGGTGTCACATCTGGAGAGAGAGGGAACCTTGGGGTGGGATGGAGCTGTTTGTGTTTAAGATCCCATTACATGTTTTCATTATTCAATTCCACAGATCAGACAATGAGATATCAGTCCCAGTGGCGTAGCTACAGGGGTCCGGGCCAGTAATGCACTGCGTGACGTCATGCCAGTGTCGCACCTCCACCTCCCGCACTGTAAGCCTGAGCCCTGCGTTTCTTAGAGAAGAGCGCTGGGCTCAGTGTGAGATCGTCTGTGATAGGAGATGGAAGTGGTAAGCAGAATTTATGTATTTTTTATTAGATGCCAGTGGTGTGTGTGTGTGTGTGTGTGTGTGTATATATGTGTTTATATACATATATATATACACACACACATCCCAATACTAGTGCCAGTCCTCCTAGTAGTTCTTCAAACTTTACTACTAGAAATAGTAAATGTGTAATAAGAAAGCATAAGAGACAACACTCTCAAAGCCCCGCTTTGTAAAACCTCATCATAAAGACTGAGTGGAAAATTGAGTGCGGACAAATGCCATAGTGCCAAAATACACTACACCGATTGAAAAGGTAAGACTCTGACCATAGCCGATATTTGTAGTTACTGGTCCTGCTAGTGTTGTCACACAAACAAGAATCCCCACTGTAAAAGCTGTTTTCAAACAAAGCCATGTATCAGTCACCTGTAATACCTCTTTCAGATTGCCGCCCTAGCAATAACCCGAGTTTTTCAACATGTTTGAGGTCACATATTGTTTGCTTCTTTATAAACAGAAGGAAAACTTCAGATCTAACTTTAATACAAAACTGAAAGAAAACACATTTAAACCCTTTTTGGCACCAATCGACCCTCTTCACAGAACAATGCGTGAATAGTTATAAATCGTCCTCTGTCCTCTAGCATTTGAACTTCAATTTTTCACTACTATTTAAGAAAAGATAAAGGACCGGATCCAGAATGAGTAACGTAAGCCGGCTTGTGCACACGGCTTGTGACTGTACCTGGGTGCAAATCAACAGCATGATTCTTCCTCCAGATTTTATGAACCAGACACCACATAAAGTTGTGAACTAACCATAGTTTAGTTAAACCTGCTGTCATACTGCATTATAGTTTATGGACTACTTTGAATTTTGAAATAGCTTTCATGATTTTTGCAAAGAGAAGCATTTTGCACATATATGGCAGCACTTCTACTCATGCATAAATAAAAAAACAACACAAAACAAAGAGTTTTAAACAATTAGCAAATAACAATTCCATGTAGCTTACTGTATTACACATTTCATCCTATTAGCCTGGCCCTAAGCATTTCTGTACATGTTGCAAATGTGTACTTATTCTAATTTTGGAGCATCTGTATTAAGTACTCAAACTATAGATCAAAAGTGTTTGCTGCATGGATGGATTAAGCCATATGTCAGTGCTGGGAAATTACATAGCCCTAATGTTTAGAATTCCTTAGTATCTGAAAAGAGCAATAAGCCTGCCCATGCAACAACTAATTGTTCATAAAACCTGCATTAAATGTTCATTGTTATCTCCAACTGGATCTAGGATAGGAGCTATCTTGTTTATTCTTCCCACACTACCTCCAGTTGTGCCATGAACACCATTGTCATTTAGGGGTATTGGTATTATTATGACTTTATACCCAATGTGGTGGCATGAAGTGTTACAACAAGTTTTGTAATTGGGAGAAAATGTTAAATAGTTGCAATTCAACAGGAAAAGAAAATACCAAGTAATTTCGAAACAATACAGCAATAGAAAAATACTAAGCAACTCAATAGTATTCTACTGTCCTTTTACTGTTAAGTTTCATCATTAAATCATTTTACTTAAAATAACATATCAGCAAACAAAGATAACCCTAAGTTTAAAGTAGACTTGATACTTTTCATTAAATTGCCAAAAACATAGCAAACATATAAGGAAACATTTTACTTGAAGCTATTTGATGCTGAGAGTTAAAGGATTCATGCCAGCAGTTCCATCTGGTTTTCCTGACCCTGACATGACATCTGCCAGTCTTTAGAAAAACAGTAGTGGTGTGCCTGGATCCCATACACAGAGTGGCGCAAATAATTTGGTACAGAAGATGATTTGTTGAGGTTTAAAGCACATCCATTGAATAAGGCAAAAAAATTGTACATTTGTAAAAAGTCTTAATTTCATAAAATCACAAATTGAGGAATTGAAATTTGTAGTATTATTGTAGAAAATAAATTTGATAAAAACAGACAAATGGTAAGAGGGTCCTGTTCACAATAATCTTAGCAATAAAGTCCTGGGGCCAGATTTACTAAGATGCGGGTTTGGAAAAGTGGAGATGTTGCCTATAGCAACCAATCAGATTCTAGCTCTCACTTTCCTTTTACATACTAGAGAATGTCAGCTGACATCCAATTGGTTGCTATGGGCAACATCTCCATCTACGCCCCCGGTCTGACCAGTTAGAAAGGAAACCACATTGGGGGTTTCATAATCTCACCAATCCAGCCGTCTAATACTCCTGTATCACAATAATCAACACAGAATGCATTCAGACTCATCAGCAGGTTACAACAATATTACACAGTTACAGTCCTTTTACTTCACTTATTCCCTTACAAAGCCTGTGTAAATGAAGCACTGTTTTTTTTCTTTTTATCCAGACAATTGGCCTAGCCGAGAACACAATTCCTTTTTTGTTTCCAAGTGACCAAGCATAATCCATTATGATTATCGGTAGGTACACGGTGGACAGCACATTTTTGGGACAGTGACAGTCTATGTTCTGAAATGTTCTGAAATGGCACTGCAGTTGATTCCTCTAGTTTTAAAACTATATTGTTTTTGATCAAGTGCTATGTCAAAGCTAATCAATTTTTTAATAAAAAATTAGCCCCATAGGACTGGATCTTCCAAAAAAAAAAGAATATTCTTCTGATTGGTAGGATTGGAAAATTGAGTCTTTTTGCTAAAATGTATATGCAAGCCCCACATTCCCAGGATAGATCTGAATCTATTGGATCCAAAGTTCTGTTATGGAAGCATTTCTGACAGTGGGATAGGGTGGGAAGTGGAATGTGTTTTTACTATGTGGGAGATGGGATATATGCAGATAGTACATGAAGACCTACTAAATGCCTTCCATACTATCCAGCCTTCTGTGCCGTTCCCCTTTTATGTGAGGATTCCCTGAAAGTGAAAGAAGTGGCCTCAGTTTTCCAGTACAGAAGATTAGATCCAAACACAACATAATCCTAAATCTGGATCCTTGTAACTATGGGTCACAAGATTGAATCCAATCTTGTGACTAACAGTACAAGTGCATTAGTTTGGACAAAGAACATTAATGATATCAAGACTGGGTCACCATAGCAACAACATTCATCATCCTTTAATAAAGTTATTTAATTTAGGTATTTGTCTTGTCTGAATCAAATAAATAAATAAGAAAAAGAACAAAAACAAACAATAAAGATTGTACAACCTCAGTATGCAGGCTCACAAAGGCAAGTTCAGTAAACTAACATGTGAGTGTGCAGTATTCATGGACCTAGAGGTTAATGATTAAACAGTGGGGGCTTGCAGTTCATTAGCAGCTGTTTTCCTTGGGTTTTTCTCTCTCTCCGTTTCTTAATTAGACCCCCATAGTTCTTACCTGGTTTACTTCCAACAAAACCAACCCTTTGTTCACCAAAATGTTTATAGTTATTTAGATTTTTCCTGGCAATCTACAGGTACAAGCATGTAAGGGATGTAAGTGAAGGCTGTGACTTGTGGATTTCTTAGTGATGACAGTGATGCCATTGAGAGCCTTATTACCTTACAGAAATTATCTCTGTGCTTACCTTCCTAGGGATGGTTTACCACACAGGTGTGAAGATCTTGGACCAGATCTAAATATAGTAGGGGCTTGCAATCTTAATGTGCATAAAAGTGAGTAGAGAACACTACTCTCGCACTTATGGTTTTCCGTGTCCAGAACCCTACCTTAACATTTTTTCTCCATCCCGATTTAAATACTCTCCCCTCCCACCATGTGGACATGCTTTAAGTATGCTGCCCTGTCCCATCACCCCACCAAATTGGCTTCTAGCACACAAATCAGGATTTAGACCCTTATGCTGGATGTCTACAATATTGCTACCTATAGTTCCTGGTTAAGCCCAGTGATATTAGTACAGTATTTTGTTTTGTGTTTTCAGTCACCTCTACATTGTGCTTTGTGCATTGTCTTTGCAACTTTTGTCACTAAACTCAATTTCCTGTTTCAAATGTAATGATGATGATGATAATTATTATTATCCTTTATAGCCCCTCTTCTTTTTTTTAAATTCTTTTATAATGATAAAGTCTCTTATTTTATTGTCTTGGCTTTTTATTGTTACCTTAGATTTATTATCATCTTCAAACACTGTATATATAGGTTGCTCAAATCAATTTATAAGGTAATATAATGCAAAAAGGCCTGACATTCTTGCAATTACCCAGTAACAAACCTTAACATCTGCAGATATGTAACTGATTCTCTGACTTTTATTTTAAAGATAGAATATTATGGTTTGTTACTGGGTAATTGCAATAGTGCCAGGCCTTTTTGTATTTGTGTAAACCCCCATTGCCTTGAAGCACCTGCATTATATTACATTATAAATTTATTTAAGCAACCTCCATTTTGGATGTTTGTTTTAAAGCGTGTCTGGGATAGTAGCTGATAGGGGGTGCTGTCTCAGAGTGAGTGGCTGTTTTGGAGACTTGGGGACCTCTGCCAGGGGTGAGCTCTCAACTTAAAAATACATGATATCTGACCCAAATACCTGTTATGTGTGTA
>WWET01000284.1:30003-41351 GCA_011038615.1 Limnodynastes dumerilii
ACCATGTCTGTATTGCTTAAGGAACACGTCCATTAAGACTCCAGCCTTAATGGCGTAATTTCATTGCTTTTTGGCATTTGAACGGTAAAGTTTTAAAGGTTTCTATGTTTTGTGTCAATACAAGAAACCTTAATCAGACATGTTAAACCGCAAGGTTTTTTGTCTATGGAATATTATATAGTTTCTCACTTAAGCACACAGCACTTTCTTAATATTAGATCATTCACTATAGCTGATGGTTCATACAGCGCATCCTGTTTTTCCTTTTTTTTATGTTTGCTATACTTTATATTATCACTATTTACTATCACTATAGTATAGTATATTTGCTTATAAGCTTTCTATTTTATTACACTTTACCAATTCCTCCAAATGAGATACTTATGTTTTGCATCAATTACATTTATCTTATTTTATTTTTTATTAATTTATCTATCTATATAAATCAATTTTTTTATAATGTTTCACCATATTTAGAGTTTTTATTTTCCCAAACACACATCTCAAGATACCTGGGTATTATAAGTATAATTTTTATGTATCAATACACACTAAGCAATTCTTACATTGTATCTGTTTTGGACCTTCTCACATAAATAAACAAACACATATTCCTTTTATAATCCTTTTATTAAGTATATTAATTTGTTCTGGTTTCCTTTACAATATGTTTGGTAAACACTGTAAACATCTTCTTTGTCATTCTTGGTTGTTACATTTTTATTTTATTTGTTCTGTGCAAACCAGTAAAAAATGACATTCACCCACCTTAAAGTATGATAAACCTTCTCTTATATCCAGAAAAGGAGGAATGAAACCTTACATTTGATTGGCAAGCCTTGATTCAGAATGAGGGTATAAAAACATGATCAGGCACCAGTCACTCGTGCCTTGACAAAGCTGTGACCATGCGAAATGCGCTTCAGCAGACTGGCTGCTGTTCTTATATACTATCTTTAATATTGAAGCCGATGTTTAGACTAGCTTGGTGATCAGTAAGGCACTGACCAGCCCGTTGCGGAGACGGGCACTCTATTATTCAGAGCGCTGAGAGCGCCATAAAATCATTATTGAATCCTATGTCTCTTTGATAGTGTAGACAAGGGACCGGATTCACAGATACGATTTTGCTAGTTTTTGCGTGCGTATTTTTAGGAGCAGATTGACTGCGCCCGCGTAGTAACTTATTCCATGCAAGTTACGTTGTATGTAAAACCTTTAGGCACGGACTTGTGAATCGCGCATAGTGACATATGCACGGAGGGGAGTGGTTGTCTTCCGTATGTTGGAACTTACGTGAAAGTGGGCGGGGCAGGCATTTAAATGGGCTTTTTAGGGAGCGGTTAGTAAAGTACTCCAAAGTATCTGTGCTAGGGGAGTGTCATGGGTGTTTCCTTGCTACGTGCGTGCGTATATTTGTGTACTTTATACACACGTATTTCTGAATACGGTCCGAGAAGTAAATATTCTCAGGGCGATATAGCATTATTAGGGAATCAGCATACCTGCCTGCTCCCTTGTAGTGGAGAGCGGATATTAGTGTTTTGATGGAGTGCTGACAGCAATAATACTGAATGGGCTAATCTGTTAGCCCCATTGCTGTGGAGATATATGCCTGATACTTGTAAGCACTGGTAGAGCTGTCTATTATTATACTTTTGAATTGCATATAACTTTGTTCCACCGCAATGGGGAATTTGTTAAACCACATAACGCTGGCAGCACATTGATAATACAACCCTCCACTTGTATATATATTTCTGACTCTTAATATAGTGCTGTCAGCACATATGGATAAAAGTTCAGTGGCACCTCAGTGGGTACCTCTATATTTTTAATTGCTTGCCCTTCACAATTTATTGAGCTTCATTTACTTGAGAACCTGTCTACAATATATAAATGGATACTGATTCCAAAGGATAGAAGGTCTAAAAAAAACTTTGAAATATCTTAACACACTAAGCTGGCTAGGCACATCAATTTTATAGAACAGCAGCCTTCATTTTAAATTCACAAATAGTTTCAATCAATGATATTAAAGTTATATTTTATATATTTACATACTACAGTGAGTGCCCATCCCAAGTACACTACTGGCTCTTTCTCTCTTTCTAAATGGATAAATTAGTGTTATTGGAGCACCAATCCCAAATATAGGAACAGTGGATCCTGTTTGAATAAGGGATTTATACAGCAGTGTGTAGCCGGCTAATACTGGTGCGGGTGTATACTATATTTTTTGCATTAATATATATTATTAATATTCCGTATAAATGTATATACTTTCATATGAGAAATTAAATAACCACTATTGATAACATTATTGATATTGCAGGGATGAAAAAAATTACTGGCCCATATCAAAGTCTAAGAAAGACATCTGGATGTCATTCGGCAGGTGTGCAGTGCGGTCACTATCAACTCATGCGTGGAGAGACAGCTCAGTGCAAGTTTCTGAAGCCATACTCCCCCTACACTAAACTGTCAACAGCTGTAAAGTTAATTATAAACAGTTGCCTACAAACAACTTGTCAGTTATTGGCAGCTTATCGCTGTCACTTCATTGTGGGTAAAGGGTTGGTAGCTGCCTTGGATCATCCTCTCCTCTGGTTCCTGTAACAGTGACACCCTCAGTGGTTATGCCAGTGATGCATGGCATTTAGCAGTACAGGCTCTTCTCAAAATAACTGCAATGATAAACTTCTCCCACCACTCTGACATGTTGGTCTTCTGGTCTTTAAATATATTCCCATCCTCTGCAATTAAAACCATACATAATTTCTTTCTTCATATTTTATTTTGCACCATTTCTGAGTATTTCCTGAAGTAGGTTTGTGCTCATTGTCCTGCTGTAAGACCCATGGTCCCGTTTTCCCTAATTTCTCAAACAGTCTACTAATCATCTGATGCCATGTCTTTGTATAAGACACAGTTCAAAATGCATTATAGTAACCTCAAAACATCACTATTCAGTACCTCCCAACATTTTACATAAGAGACAAATACCTACCCAAACTCAGCCCCTGGTCCAGACTGAACCCTGTCCAAGCCACACCCATTGTGACATAAAACCTACCCATTTGGCCTCCAAAATAAAATTCCAATACTAAAAATAATTAACAAATAAACTTTACTGGGACAAATTAGAAGCGGGACATCCACCTAAAGCTGTGACTGCCGGATGGAATTGGGCCAGTTGGGAGGTAAGCATCACTGATCCACCTTGTCTTTGTGGAAGACATACTTTTTATTGCAAGGGTCTTTGATTTGGTCACTATGGCCCTGATTTAGATCTCCATGGGACTTGCGTCCGCACGGAGATCTCTAAATAAGCATGGAGGAGGGGCAAGTTTTGGACCCTTAACTTTACTACACGGATCTCTTTTTGCTACTCCCTAGCCCGATTCTTCATTATCATGTGTGGCAGGGTTTCAGCGTGCGAATTTAAAGGCCTCTTCCACAGAAGTTCTTCCTCTCTGAACTAAACTCTGTATGGAAGCCCCTACGACAAGTAAGATCTTGCGCATGCATGCATTGATGTTACTTTTTAAGGGAACTTATACAAGAGACTTGCATCTGTCCCCTTAAGCACGAATTTCTGAATCTGGCAGTGTGTGTGTGTGTGTGTGTGTGTGTGTGTGTGTGTGTAGTGTTTGAAAAGTATGTTGAGACCCGGAGTGCCAGATAAAGGACATTTGTGGATCTTGTACCATTCTGCATTACTTTGTTAATAAATTGCATATTACATGACATTTAAAAGTTGTAAATGAAATCAAACTTCCTTAAGCTTCTGATGCTCTAGGAAGATCTTTTCACATCTCCATACTTCCACTGCTGCTTTTCACTGACTACTCATCCTTGTCTAGATAACATTTTGACTTGCTTGGATTTATTACAACAAATTCCAGTGGCTTCTCTCATATAAACTCATTTCAATGAGAATGAATGATATTAAAAAAAAAATGATGTTAGTATAAAGACACAGAAGAGTGGATCAGTGGAAAAGTATACTGTATTGTCATTTGATTAGATGGAGACCCATAGTGTCCATAAAAAAAGGCACACACCCTCTCTTATGGGTCTTCATATTAACTACTGACATTATTGTCCTCTGTGCATCTCATATAATATGGATTTTAGAAGTGGCCTCATATACTCATAACACTCTCTAGTGCCAGGTCTTATGCCTTTTGTTTGTGTTTAAATCTGATATAGGGCTGAAGATCTTTAATTTGTTAGGTAACTGAATACTCAATATCTGTGACCCTAATGCTCAGCGAATATTGCTGCCAGAGGTTAGAGGTTTATCCTTTGGCCTAATGTTTAGCTGCTAAATCTATATTTAATCATGGTTGTTTATTGTGCTCCTGTATTTATTAATTTGACATCTTAGACACTAACAGAGATCTTTTTATATTTCCTAGTTACAATTTCTTACACATTGGATGGCAGAACATGGCATTGAAGGGCATGTGAGCGTATAATAAATGCATATACCTTTTAGGAACTTTCTTGAGAGTTCTGCAAGGCTAGTGTAACAAATGTAAAAAGATATTGACCATCAGTAGTCCTTCCTTATTACCTTATTTCATGTTGACCTCTCTAGCTGATGTAGCACATTTACTCATTAGTTACCATAATAAATTATACAGTGCTATCTCTAAGTAATGAGTCAATGTAACTTTACAAGAAACTTTATCATTCTTCCAATGTGCAGGTCACACAAGATAAGTTTAACCATCTGATTGCCTAATTTAGGCATAGGCATGAATCATATATATGTAGATATTTGATTAAATATTTGGCATGAGCTTTGAAAGCTAATATTATAGTTATTTTTTTTTTTTATTAATTATTTTATTTTACATAACTACATCCTATTTACATTGAAGTTCATTTAAACCTTAGTAACACCTTGAAGCATAATAAGTTTAATTAAAGTTGTAACTTATGAGAAGGATTGTATATCAGCAGAGGTAGAAATATTTACTAAGAAACAAAAATATGTAATCAGTTTTCCCACATGTAGAATCATATATGGAATAATATAACTAGAAATGGGAACCCCACCAAGATGCCACCACCAGCATCAGCACCTGCACCACAGCACGTTCACCACCACTACCATCAGCACATTCATGACCTGCACCAAAAAGTATGATCACAACCACCTTCATCAGCACTGCACAGTCTTCATCACTGGCACATGTATGACCTGTATCCCTACCAGGACCCGTACCACTTTCACCATCAGAACGAGCACCACTTTCACCAGCTAGACCACAGTACTACCTGCATGAGCACCACCTCAAAATCCTCAAACCAAATGACTACACAGAGGCAGAGCCAAACAACATACACCGGTCATGGGAACATAGGGGTAGACCTAAGTTGTATTTATGTTCGTTGACGTAGCGTATTTACGCTATCATAAGTATTATGCACTCCCCTAGGCACTCCCCTTGCTCGTACATCATTTATTTGTTTTATGCTTGCCAAAACCTACCTTAAATTTTCAAAGTGTAAGTACTGATGTACGTAAGGCATTGGTGTATGTAACGGGCTAACCCGGCCCATACTGTACGATATAAATACCTCCCTCCACCTACACAGCGTAATTCCGGGTGTCATATAGAAGACACTCCCTCTTGTTCGTATATACGCTCAAATTACGTACAATCAGAGTTGCGTAGCATATCATCTGCCACGCGCATGCGCAGTACATACAAATTACCAATTTTACGTCATCGGCTAGCGTAAATAGCTAGCATATGTAGTTCAGAATCTGGCCCATAGGCTGTAGATGTATGTGAAAGACAGAGAAAGATGGGGAGTCAATTATGTGTATGTGAGAGAGAGAGGGCAGGTGTGTGTGTGTGTGTGTGTGTGTGTGTGTTAGCCAGTGTTGCCGACTCTCCCGGAATGAGGTCCTTGGTTTCATGGACACCATGGCCTCAAGTCCTGCCTCCTTGTCTGGCAACACTAGTATAATAGTGTTGCTAGAGACAGGGAAAGACTTGATGTCAAAACTTGCACCATCAAACCCTGCCCGGATCCCTATTGCATAAATTGTGTCATTAAGACCCACCTCTTACATGCATCTATGGTGGAGGAAAGCTGTTAAAATTCAGTAGAGGTAAAAGAGAGCAGTTCTGCTCCCGACCACTGCACATGCGCAGTAGCGTCATAAAAGTGTGGACGCTACTGCGCACGCGTATAATAGGAGCAGAATGGCAGATAGATAGATAGATAGATAGATAGATAGATAGATAGATAGATAGATAGATAGATAGATAGATAGATAGATAGATAGATAGATAGATAGATAGATAGATAGTTATGGTTTGTTGCTGCAAGAGTGCTGAGGTGCTTTTTTCATATCTTTGTAAACTCCCCATGCCTTGCAGCACCTGCTCTTTATTAACTTGAATTGATTTGGGCAACCTCCATTTTGTGTGTATGTTTTAAAGCGTGTCTGGGATGGCAGCTGACAGGGAGTGATGTTTCAGAGCAGCTGTTTTGGAGACTTGGGGACCTATGCCGGGGTGGGCTCTCAATTTAAAAATACATGATATATGACCCAAACTTGGGACTCTGAGGGACTCATTTACCAAGCTCGATTTGTGTTAAATCGCCACAAATCTCGTGATTTGAGGCTCAAAAGTAACATTGCAGTATTCACCAAGCTAAAAATCGCGTGATTTGATCCTTCTAATAAATCGCCGTTACCTATATCACGGTCCCGATTTTTTCCAATGTTAGACATACAAATCACTGTATTCACAAAGGGCGATTTCACTGAATCGCCATGAAATCGTCTAAAAATCACCATTCAAAATTGATTTCTGCAACATTACAAATTGATTTCAGCAACATTACTAATTAATTTCAGCTAAATTACAAATTGATTTCAGCAATATGGGGCGTATAAAAGGCAGCCCGTTAATTACTATCATATGTGACTATTTTCACAGAGATGATGAAAGGAGGTTTTGTGTGTGCTGAGGCTCTTGTACTGAATGCTGGTGTGGCTGCCCTTGTGGCAGTCACACAAAGGAGAGATGAGGAGGAGAGTGACCATCACCAGCCCCAGGTTCTGCGCACATGGCACATCATTCGGCAACCGTGTGTTTCATGTACGTATGGACCTGGACTCCCTGTCTGACCAGGAGGTTGTGCAGCTCTTTAGGATTAACCGAGCTAACCTCCTGAGCATCTATGTGCAGGTGAGAAGGGATTTGGAACCACCAACAGCTAGGTCCCATGCATTATCTGGGATGCAATAATTAATGTTTGTCCTTCACTTTCTTGCTACTGGCTCCTTCCAGGCTGTCAGTGAGAGAGTGGTTGGACTTTCACAGCCAAGTTTTAGCCGTCACTTATCTCATGTGTTAAGTGCACTTAAGAAACTAGCGCGGACATGCTTCCCCAGCCAGGAGCCAGAATGGCAGATCATAAGCTGGAATTTTATAGACTCTCAGGATTCCCCAATGTCTGGGGAGCTATAGAGTGCACTCACATACCACTGAGACCACCTAAACTGCGTTCCCAGGTATATATGAACCATCACCATTACCATTCCCTGAATGTTCAGGTGGTCTGTGATGCTAAAATGAAAATAGTGAGTGTGTTTGCTGGCTTCCCTGGGTCATGCAATGACTCCTATATCTTGAGGCAGTCATCCTTGTTTGACAAATTTGAATGTGGTCAAATGCCAGAGGGATGGCTGCTTGGTGAGTGTTATGAATTTGAGTATGTTCTACTAATAGAAACATTTTTTCTGTGTTCTGATTTTTTTTTTTTTTTTCTATAGGGGACTCAGGATATGGGTGTCGGCCCTGGTTGATGACACCACTACTGATTCCACATACTCCAGGGCAACACAATTATAATTCAGCACATATTGCTACTAGAGGAGTGATAGAACGCACCTTTGATTTTTTTTAAACTAGGTTTAGGTGCTTTGATAAATCTGGTGGCATGCTGATTTATTCTCCAGCTAAGGTGGTAGAGATTGTGCTTGCATGTTGTCTACTGCCTAATGTTGCCCTGAACCAACAGTCCCCAGACATTATAGCAGTAGAGGACACACTGCTAGGAGCCCGTTTACCAACAGGAGCTGTGTTTTCTACTGTGAGTGGGAGGCAAATTAGGGACTTACTAATTTCGACCACGTTTTCTTGTAAGTATTGAAGCCTTGTGTTGTATTATGTAATAGCAGACCCTTCAACATGACCCCCTCCAACAGATACATTATGCTCTTCCTTTCTAATCTATGCTTGCAGTCACCTGTGTTACACACCTTTATACTTAAATAACTCATACAACACAGGTGACTGCAATCAGAGAATAGTAATGAAGAGAAGTTGCGGAGCATATTGTATCTGCTGGAGGGGGTCATGTTGAAGGGTTTTGAATAGTGTTGTGTAAATATTAACTTTTTATTACAGCAATTGTTTTATTTAAAATAAGAAGGTAATGAAGCTATGTTAAATATATAATATTATAAAAAATTATGGAAACAAAATCATAATGTCAAAGTATTTATTTAGGCATTTTTAAACTTAAATTCAGTTTAAATTTTTAATCATGAAAACAACATATTGATGCATTTAAACTTTGCATAAACAGCACAAAAACATATGTATAACAAAATAATTTTTTTTTCCTTAAGGAATGACGAGTTGTGGTTGATACAGGAGGACGACCTAAACCCCCCCTGGTTCTTGCACCACAGCATAGAGAAGTGTTAGGGGCTGTGTTTGCAGGAGTTGAGGTTAGACTAAAGTCTGTGGATGATATGGATGCTGCAGCTGCTGCAGGTGGGTCACTAATCTGTAACTCTCTATTTATGCAAATTCCCTCATGCATAGCAAAACACATCTGAGTTAAAATAATGTTCTGCCTTTCAGTCGCTGCCCATAGCCTATTGAATCCCATGAGGGTCACACTTTCACAAATATTAATGCCTTTCATCACCCTTTTCACAGAAAAATGGTGAGTGGTCACAAACATTCCCTGCCTCTCCTCCACACGCTCCATAGTGGCAGCAACTCTTTCCAACAGTTGGTGTTGGGCATCAGGTTGGGATTGTGGTACTGGGCTAGGTTGTGCAGGCTCATGTTGGCATGGTGAAGGTGGTAATTGCGGGGGTGTCCTGACAGCTTCCAAATCTAGCACAAACACTTCCTCATTTTCATCTTCTTCATCATCACGCACAATTTGTTCCTGCATTGGTAGATTTGCATTGTCATCTGTTGGTAAAAATAATCAAATGTGATTAATTATGTGTAATTATATTTTTTTTTTTACACAGGAAACACATTAAATGCATTTAAACTTCTAGTGGAAGATAACATGGAGAAACTCACCTGAAAATAGCTCTTCAGAGGAAGACATCTATGCATCAGGAGCTGGAGGAGGCACGTCTCTAACAGGGACTGATGAAGGACCAGCAACTGTACAAAGGTAAGATATGTAAACATTAGTCATGGCACTTGCAATGTTTAGTTTACATTGTTTTGTTTTTTTTAAAGTATATTACCATCTTGTAAAGGTGCATCTGTGTCTTGTATATTGACACCTTCCAGGAGCTCTTCACAAAGAATATTACGCATGAGTTCCTCGTAATCTTTAAAAGGAATATTTTTTCTGGGTCCACCACCTGTTTGTGCTGCAGCTTTGCGTTCTTCCTTAATTTTTCCTTTCACCAAAATTTTGATGTCCGAGAAATGACAGCGACAGCTGTTCTCACTGCGCCAGTGTTGCCCCACAGCATTGACAGCATCGATGGCTTGCTGCCATAGGATCCTCTTTGATGCATATGGGGTAGTAGCAGAATCCTTTCCTAATAGTTGTGAATAGTTTGCTAGCACTGTTTCCACCAATGCAGCATTTTCAGCATATGAGAAACGGCTGAGTCCGATTTTGTTTTGGCAGGCGCAGATGGACCACCCTGGGAGGACCCTGCACCACTTCCTGACGGACTGGGGCTGGACATGATGCAACTATATACGAAAAAAAGGACACAATAACTATGTGTGTTGAACATTGAAAAATCTATATACACCTGACATTATGCTAAACCTTTAAACATTTTTAATGCTATGTTAAAAAAATAAAAATAAAACAACATTTACTAATTGTAAAAGGTGACTTTGTTTGTGCTTAATGTGGGAACATGCATTTTAGGGACACAAATCATGAGGTATAAAACACATGAACAATAGGGTATAAGCTCTTGTGAGCACTCTGGCCTGAATACAGACCATGTAAAGTTTTAAAACTTAGTAATTATTGGTCCAAAAAATGTTCACACCAGTGGATTAATATTTCATATGTTGCTTACACTATTACATATAAAAGATCATATTTCCTAACACAAGTCTAACTAACATTACAATAGGCAAGCTGGTCAGTATCTGTGTACAGTAAGAAAATAATAAAAATATCCCTGCATTCTAAACATACAATACCCTTTATTCACCCTTTTATTGACATGTTTTAGGCCTATATTGCAAACATTCTACCACTTCAGTTAGCCTGTATCTATGGCTATATTACATTATGCTAATAATTATTTTATAATACCAAATACATACACATAGTTAACAAAGATTACATTATCCTACTTACATGCAGTTTTGCAAAGGAAATTGTAGAAGAATTGCAAAGATTTTCTCACAAAAACGCAGCCAATAGCAAACACACCACACCACTTGAGCAACTCTAAAGACTGCAAACTAAAATGGTGGCCACACACTATTTATACACAGTTCAAATTCCCCAATCTCGCGTGAATTGAGCTATAACACACGATTTCCATCTAAATCACACGATTTGTGAAGAAAAACCATTGTCCTATACTTTAACATTAGAAGCATGATATCGCGGCGATTACTAGGTCTAAATCGCCGCAATATAGAGATTTTGAAATCGTTGAAACTCGTGTGATATTTTTAAAATTGCTGCCAAATCATTTCTTTGTGAATACTGTGATTTTAATTAAAAAATTGTGGTTAAATCACCGCAAGATCCAACGATTTCAAATCACAGTCTTAAATCGAGCTTTGTAAATAGAGCCCTGACAGTGTTAGGGTTAGGACTACCAAACAGAGAAGCCTTGTAAGTGGCTGGTGTTTATCGTATATTTGCAAATTTATGTAATTAATTTCTCTGACTTTTAATTTAAAGATAGAATGTTTTTTTGTATCTGTGTAAATGTTGCGAGTCCCCGCTGCAAAGGCTTGCATTGTGAATATTTCAGCTGTCCCTATTTCGAATGTGAGTCCTCCTAGAATATTTTTTTATGAATGAGTGAGTATGCGATTCGCATATTCACCCATTCA